>MCJB01051186.1:137190-158498 GCA_002018475.1 Nicotiana obtusifolia | reverse complement strand
ACTCAGGATTTGCTTTCATTCAGTATCAAACTAATTTACAAATCCTTAACCCTATTACAAATTCAATTGTTATCCAATTTTAAGGGTAAACAAGTAGAAAAAAAATTATATTGTATAGGCAAAATACATAAATTATAATCTGAAATAAGGACTAAATGCCTGTTAGACACTTTCTTACAAAAAAAATTATCTTACACACTTAACCTTGTAAAAATATATCTAAGACACATCAATTTTGCCAGATGACACGTGCGTGTTTAACTAAAACATTGAGCACGTAAGACCTCTAAATTTTTATTCAGATCCTTAATTAAATGCCATGTGTCATACTTCTTTTTCTTTTTTCTTATATCTTTTCTTAATCTGATAAAAAGAAACCACAAAAAGAGAAACCAGATCTGGCTTTCTTGTGCCTTGCCATCCCCCGCTTAGACCCATCCTCCGCCCAATTATTTTTCATTTCTTCCCCAAATCACCTTCCGGGAAACTCTCGCTACAGCAAATTAAAGCCAATTTGAAGTGGGTTTTGCGTTTGGAGTTATATCCAGCTTGATGTTTCTCTTTTCTTCCCATGTATAAAAATAATCATAACAAACATTTAAAGTATTTTCCTCTTCAATTGCTGCTGGATTTCTCTTGTTTTCAAACGTAAGGTTTCTTTTTTAATGGGTGTGGAGAAGGGGCACTGTGGTATTTGTTGTTTTGTTTTGAAAGTCAATGGCGATGGTGGTAGCTACGGCGTTGGTGGTAGCTATGGCGGTAACAACAGTGATACGGTGGTGATAATGGGGAAGGAAAAAGACTAACTCCATAATTCAGTTGTATTGGTTCTTAGTATCTGTTGGGAAAATCGGGTAATTTTCCCACTACGACAACACAACTAGTGAAATGAACTAGTTCAAAAACAAATGAACTAGACAGAACACTAATACAAATACCCGACAAATAATATTGAATATTATACTACAACAGAAAAGAAATAAAGCGGAATAATAAAAAGAGACAAAGAAAGAACACACCCGAAAATTTGTTAACGGAGTTCGGCCAATTTAGCCTAGTCTCCGAGCACCGCTCAAACAGCCCGCTTTTTATTAATGTGGGAGAAGAGAGTTTGTTGGGATACTAACATTGAAGGAGGAGGAGTTAATTTATAATCTCCAAACCTCCTTCCCAATTTGTTAACTACCGATGTGGGATTCTAAACTAAGCCAAAAAGTCAACAGTATCTACCGCACATCTCAAGTTCTAGTTCTTCACATTTCCTTCAGCTTTTCTATTTTGAATATCAAAAATTTTAGGAAACAAGAATGCACCAGAAGCTAGGAGCTGACCACTACTATATAAAAATAAAAGGGTGGGCTTTTAATATTTGGTGGATTTTTTCTTGTGGTCGGTGGCAGGGGATACTTTGCCGGAGAAGAGACAGAGTTTGTCATGCCCCAAACTTGGAAAGGCATGACCGGCACCCGATGCTATAATACTCGACCCCGGTAGGGGTAGTTCAGGGCGCGTGACCGAGATGAGATGGAGAAGATGGTTAAAGGGTGTGGTTGTAAATTTAAGTATTTTATTTTTAAAAACAGTAATGACATGTGTCGTGATTTTATTGGAGGGTGACATTACACATGTTTTACGAAATTAGTCAACAAAAAATAATGTGTATTAAATACACTTTTTAAAAGTTAAGTGTGTAAGATAATTTTTGCTGTAAGAAAGTGTGTAGGGAGAATTTAGTCCATAGTTTAGGTGGTAACTTATGCATTTTGCCTATTCTATATGATTTGTCATTAATTATTATTATTATTATTATTATTATTATTATTATTATTATTTTTGTGAATATTTTTACAAATTTGAACTTCTTATATCTTTTTAATATGTTTAGTTGTTTGTTGTAAAATATTAATTTAATATTAATCATCATTAGACTTTATTCACATGTACCTTTCTTCCAAGAGCTACAGTTCAAATTTTTCATTCTCAAATCTCAAATAGATCAAGAGATTATATTTTTAAATTTGTGCTATTTGCCAAATCTTTTATCGATTGTGGTAAGTAAGTTTTGTGTTACTTTTTTGTTTTTGATATTAGATACAAAATAATAATAATAAGTTTTACAAGATATTCCACATAATTCTAAGAACTTCTATGATGCATAATTTCTTCTTTTATTGAACTAGCTAATGTGAAATTAACATTCTATCAAGTTAGGAACTCACCTTTTTTTTTTTTTTTAATCTCAAACACTTTATTTAATGCTACTTATTTTAATTTTTTAAGACGGTATATTTATTAATATAGGAAACACGTGCATGCGCATACCTCAAGACTAATTATATTAAAAGCACGAAGACTAGTTATATTGAATGAAGTAATAACCAAAATAATCCAATTTCATTCTTTTTCCAAATTTATCATATAAGTAAAATGATTTTTCAAGTTGATAAAAATATTAAAGTACATAAATTTATTTTCATGAAATATTATCATCGATGAAAGAAACCAAAAGAATCGAGCAAAATCGATTATAATATAATATTAAGAATAAAATTGTTTAAAATACAAACTTCAACATAAGGATGAAATAGTAGAAGATAAAATATATTCATAACGAGATGTCAGGTGAGATATAACTTAACATATTAATATCTAATAGTATAAACTATATGTGTAATCACAAATATTTTACATAATTTAACTAATTCATCATCTTGCATATTAAGAAGATATTGAATTCAGTTATTGTGTCTATGTAATAACATTTATTCTTATTATTTAAACTAACATTACATTTATTTATAATCAATATATATATATTTTTAATTGATTGACGCTACACACGTACACTCAAAACTAGTTAATTCCAAAAGCTGGAACATTGAAAGTCCAATATATGATTCTTAATCTACGTAGCAACACAATTAATCAAGGAATTACTGGAATGCAACCGTGGCCAGAAAATTAAAGAAGATAAGCACATTGTTGATAACAAGTGTTGCAAAAGATGTAAAGGCTGTCCCCACTATTAAGTATTAAGTTTCCATTTCAGTGATTTTGTTCATTTTTCCTTTCTTTTCATGTTTGAACCTTGTTCTATTTTAAAGAAGAAACTTTACAAAGCCAAAGTTGTGGAAAAGTTGATTCAATTAAGTTTCAGCCAATAAGAGGAAAGAAGCAGGAAGTAACTGCAGTTTTAATCATCTACCACTTTCATCTATAATTACCCTCAACAAAATCCCTAAAGCACTGTATAAAGTACGAATTATGTGATGATAATTGGTGATTAATGATAGGTAACAAGCTGACAACAAATGGTGAGAAGGATTTACTTATCATTAATAAGAAGTAATAACAATTATTTTTTCAAACCAAACAAAAATGGTATTTATTGTCAGATTAAAAGTAGCTACGGAATTAACAATGCAAGCATAATGCTGCTGGGACCGCAGACTGCTAAGACAGGTCCAAACTAGAGTACATTGAAGACATTCATGACTGTTATACATGATTTTTTGTGGAAATACAGTATAGAATCAGAAGCCTGGAAACATTCAAAAGGAAAGCAAAAACAAATTGTTGAATTGAATGACACTAGGTTTGCAATTCTTGGCAGCTTAGGCAAGACAGGATGGCCAAACTGAATATCTATGGGACTGAGGCCATAACTCGTATATTGCATGCCTGTCCAATGAGGATGATAGACAGTAGCGTTCACGGTCAACATGTAATTCTCAGCGACAACATGATCTTGAGCAACTCTCCACCGCTTGTTTACAGCAGCAGCGTCAAAAGGCACGCTTGGTTTTTTCCTTTTCTTCATCTTTACTGCCTCCTCAGCAGTGGACTTCTGCTGCAGCTTTTCAACAGCTATTGGATACTCTTCTACAGTCTTTAAAGCCCTAGAAGTCTCTTCTTTCTGAGAAGGTACAGATAATACCTCTACCTTCACAGCTACAGACTCTGATGGGAATGGTACTTTAGGCACGGGATTGTGTTCTGACACCATATCTTGAACTTGAGGAGCACCGACACCATGCTCTGAACTATTAATTCTGTTTATTGTGTCTAAGAGAGTCATATTAGGCAAGAGGGTGTCAGCAAGTATATTTCTAGCCCCACATGCGCAAATAGAGTTAGAGATAATATGTTCCCTTGTACATTTGTCGCAGAAACTACTAAAACAACATTTGTTTGCTATAACTGCATCTTGTATTAATCCTTTACACAATGGGCAATGTACCTCCGGTGGTATATTACTAAAGGAACGGTTAGAAGAAGACGAAGAGGAAGAAAACCCTTGAACCTCCTTTGAAGAAGCAACGTCGTTGGACTTTGTTGGGGGCTTCACTTTCTTGATGTCATAATTGGGGTCACCATTCGCAGGGCAGTGTTGAATGAAATGGCCAGGCTCGTTGCATCGATGACACACATACCCCCGTGGTGGCTTTTTCCATTCCATTCCACCTCGACCAAAGCCATAGCCGATAGAGGAATGGAGATGCCGTCCTAAGTCTGGAGTATCAATTAAATTCTTGATCTACGTCTCCTCATCATTTATACTATTAGCGGGGGCATTTAACACAGGATTGCCTGATTGATTTGGGATCAATTTTGGAATTGCATACACATCATCCCCAAAATCACTGTAATCAAGATCCTGATAATACTTGGTGGCAATTGACTCTCCTTTACTACTGTATTATCCTCCTCACACACTTGGGTCTGGTCTAGTTTAGGCTCTGTAAGACATGGGATTACTATGGGGAGTCGAGGTAAACCAGGAACACGACTAATCAAACACTTGTATTTTTAGGAATCAAAGTGTCTTGATCTACATAATCTTTGTTAGTTTGAGCGTTGGTGATAAGAAGGTCACAATCTTTACCTCTACCAAAACGCTTGGATTCAAATATTTTTAATTTCAAATTCCCAACAGAAATAAATTGATCAAGAATCGGAATTGAATCATAATCTTTAGCACTTTTATACTTGAAATACACAGCCATGATTGAATTCTTTTTCCTAGAAAAAAGAAATCAAGAACAATAATAACAAAGAGGCCCTGTTGTCAGGAATACAATAGGTGTAGTTCAAAATATTGAAATACAAACAGAATCGATACAGAGTTGTACCAAACTAACACTAAAGAAGTTGCCGTTCCTTCGTATCAGCTAATTCTCTTGACGAGCTCACGATTCTTCAACAGGCTTCAGGCGGCACTAGGGTTTCAATTCAAAACACCTCTATATAAATAGAAACACCATATATGCATTCAGCATCCACTTTTCCACAAACCAAACTAAATCTTGTGTAGTGTGATAGCAGAAATATATAGATACAAGGATGAACGAAGTGAGGGAATCCAAGGCCATGTGTAATTCCAAGGAATCATTAAAACTCTTACTATCTTGACCTCCAATTGAATATCATGGGGTGAAAGAAAAAGAAGAAAGGAAATAACAGTTACAAGTTTTGCTCATAAACTACAGTTAATTTGATATATTTGTGCACATAATTTTTTTTATCTTGGTATATATATATATATATATATATATTTTTTTTTTTTTTGGTTGAAGCACTTTGAATTTATAGGAAATAATGATGAGAGTATTTTAAGAAAAAACTGAATTTTGGAAATTTTGCATAAAATTAGGAAGAGATTTAGGGAGGAAAAGAAAAATAAGAACAAACAAATGGAAAAGGAAAGAGAAATAGAAAAATTACTAGAGAAGGGAAGGAAATGGAATATTCGGCCGAAATTGGAGCTTGATTTGAGAAGGATATTTCATCTAGTTTGTTTCATGTATGGTAGGTTTCAATTACTTTATTTTTCCTTTTTCTTTTACTACTTCATGCTTTATTTAAAAAAATAAGAAAAATTTATAAAAAGTACCTATAACTATATAAAAGAAATTAAATGTACAAACAACATATTACTCCCTTTGATTCAATTTACGTGAGTCTTTTCGGAGTATGGGGGACAAACTGACAAATTTTTAATCTGAATTCTGATATAGAATTTTCAAAAATTTAAAATAAAATTTATATTTACAGAAACTAAAGTACTATAAATCACAATAGTTAATAACTCAAAATACTTAAAAAGTAATTTTAAAAATGTGCTCAAAAATAAATTTATTGGACTTTCAAATAGTAATAGATCCACATAAAAAAGAAAAGAGTGAGTATATATTAATATACATAAAAATGGAAACACATTCATGCAAACACGTTTATCTAAATATGCAAACATATTCATGAAAAGTGAAAGTACTTTTTATTTGAAGTAGGAAGATGATAAGTATGACAAAAATAATTTCAAAGAATTATCACTATATTTTAATTAAAATATTTGCACGTGAAAAATAATTTTATAACCACGCGAAGCGCGGCCAAATACACTAGTAATTACATAATCATCGACTCAGGTTACCTATTTTAGTAACCAAAAATAATAATCTTAAAACCTGCAAGCCAATTTAATATTTATTTAACATAAATTACCTATGGATTATCAGGATAACTCAAAAAAAATATTTATTCTTAATGAAATTCACACGTTTATTTTTTTTTTTAAATTTTTTCTGATTCTAGATGGATATTGTATTTTAATATATATTAATAAGGTATTCTTTTATCCTTAGTTAGAGGTAATTTGACTTTTACCTTTTATAAAGACTTTTCAAGTGAGAAACCAAAAAAATACACAAAAACCTAGATATTCTAATATCTAGAGTGAGAAGTGGATAACCACTTCTTTATATACAAGAAAAAGAGATGGATTAATCTATCTATATATAATTGGAGAGGCAAAGACACCATAGTAAGCCAAGTGGCAACATAATAAAAAGCCACTTGACAATTCTAGGACAAAATTAGTTATGCTCGATAAAAATTAGTTTCTTTTTGAATTTGAATTTAAAGTAAATAAATTATGCGCTATGTGTTATTAATAATTAGGAGTACAATTTTTGAATTTGAATTTAAACATAGAAGAAAAGTCTAATCCGAATTTGAAACAGTTACAAGCAACATAGTAAAAATATACAAAAATCAAAACTTTATATTGAAAATAAAATAGAAGAAAAGTCTAATTGCTTATTCCATATCATGTAAAAAAAAATAAAAAATTAAAATATTGATACATTTTATACAAAATAATAAAAAAACATATATTTTGGACGAAGTAAGAAATCTATATTATCTATGTTATATTAAAGGAGGTATCTATGTATTATATATATATATATATATATATATATATATATATATATATATGTATATATATATAATAAAAGGAGTGACAAAATAGAAGGCAGTCGAAGTACCCCCCACCCTGCAGATCTCAATCTAGCGACGACATCTGGAACCACACTGCTGCTGCTGCCCTTCGGGCATGCCTCCTATTCTTATCACTCACCTATGCTGTTCTTTACGTTGAGTTAATTAACCCGGCGGGTTCGCCTAGATGCCTAATAAAGAACGAACTGGTGGGAAAGAGCTGGAGATTATGAAAAGCATTTTCACAGAAGGAGGCAGGCGACCGGGAAGCTTTGCTTCTAGAATGCCGACTACATGGGAATAGTTGTTATATTATAATTGAGATGCTTTCTTCATTTATGGATTCCATGCGAGATTCGGTTAGTCTTGCCCGAATGAATTAGTTGGTACTAGAAATGTTAGAAAAATTCCTTACGCTATGCTATCCATAAGATTGACCTAGCCCTTTCTTCTCTCTCTTTTTCCACGCGAAGATTCCATTCCTTTCCTTTCCTACACCATAGGAGGACTCACTGGAATAGTTCTGGCTAATTTTGGGCTAGACATTGCTCTACATGATACTTATTAGGTGGTTGCACATTTCCATCGAAGGCTTTCCACAAATTAAGATTTGGTCGTAGAAGGATCGAATTATATCCGAAGAACATGGAGATACAAAAAAGTAATAAGAGAGGTGCACAGACCAATCTGGTTTCGGCCAGTGGCTTGGAAGCACGCTACCTGCGCTATATAGAGGGAGAAGAGCAACAAGATTGAAGAAGCGACCTTTTCACTCTTCCATGGACTGATACATTTACCGAATGCTTATACGGGAAAGTTGACTCCTGGGTCTGTAACCTGGGGGTTGCTCTGATAAATTTCTTGAACGGAAAATATAGATGCTTTCATGGACTACTTTGACTTTAGGGATTTGCTTCATCATTAGCTAAAGAAGAGCTGCTGATTCTACTCTTGGAGTGACTCAACATAATGCTTCCAGAAAAGGCTTTTAACCGGAAATAAGATAACAGAATAAAGAAAAAGTTCCGGTAGAGCCAACAACCATTCAGTGAATTGTCTTGTGTTACTAAGTTTCAAGACGTTCACTGAATCCTTCACGATGTTTTGGTGGCAGGTCCTAGTACATCGAATTTTCTTTTCCAATCTGAGATTCTCTTTTTTATTTTCTCCAGTAGAGGAAGGTTCTCTCTTTGTTCTATTGAGGGACAAGAGAACGAATTTAGCGAGACTAATATAATCTTATTCAACCTTAGATGGGAATCAGGGCGAAGCCTGGGGCGGTCTCGTTCTTCTTAACACGCGACACGCCAACTTGAAGTCTGATTTTAAAATCTCTCTCTACCTTCACAAAACTTCTTGCGCCCTTCTCGTAATTTTGACTTGCTCTTAGGCGTAAGATGTCTCGTCCGAGTGAATTAGTTGGTACTAGAAATGTTAGAAAAAGTGAACGAAAGGAGTAATAAGAAATGAAAAGGACTTCGACTGAACAAAGGGTGCAGGCTGGATACTAAAAGAATTCGATACATCGGGGATTAAAATGTTGATCCTGAAGATTCGCTTTCAACTCTAGAATTCCGATATCGGAAATCTCATTATTTATCATTGAACGGAACTTGTTGGGACTTCTTTGCGCAGGATTCCCTTTCTTCTCAGAAGAGTTAGGGAAGGCATAGGAAGAAAGCTGGGTAGGTGCTTTAAGAAGGCGCCGGTTGACTCCCCATAGGTAGATAGGGACTTCTTTAACATTCTTTTTTCCTCTTTTTGCTTATCACCTTCTTTCCTTTTCCTCGTATCCTAATATAATAACGATCAAAACGAGTCAGCCGAGCTCATTCCCTTCGCTTCCTAGGCCCAAAGCTCATCCTAGATATTTGTTGATAAACAGTAGTAAGACGACAGGAGGTGTAGTTCATCTAAACATTCATTTATGACAAGAACAATAGATGCAGACATTCTTGAATCAGAAATTGAAAAAAAGCCCAGGTCTCTTGTTATCAAGAGTGCAAGTTCCCAATATCGCTCTGGAGTGCGGATGTTAAGGATCCTTTAGTTCTGAGCGCCTCTCGACGGGAGAATCCAGGCTATTCAGGAAGAATCGCAGCAATTCCCCAATCCTAACGAAGTAGTTCCTCCGGAATCCAATGAACAACAATGATTACTTAAGATCAGCTTGCAGACGGGAGACGACGATCGAAGTCAGACTTGGGTATGGGAAAGAGCTACTTCTTCGAGCTGAGTGGAGTCGCGCCCCTTTCCTCTTCTAATAAGAGAGAGCGAAAGATGCTAGGTACACTCTTATTTAAACCTTCCAATCTCTCTTAGCTCCCGACCCAATGGATCGACTTTACAAAGATTCCATTGGATTCCGAAAGCTCGTAGCATTGGTCCGGGTAAATTCCCAAACTTAAGAAGCTGGGGGCGTGCCTCCCGACCCCTTTATCGATGTCAGCCTCCTTCCTACTCCAGCTACCTTATTCCTTTCAAAGTTGCACATTGTCGTAAGTTCTCACCGTCTCCATTGCGTACTTCTTCAGTATCTCCCCAGGAACAGTAAGAGGACGCGACAAACTAGAAGATTAAGATGGCACCGCATTTCCTGCTGAGATCCCAAGTCTCCAAGTGGGCCTTCTTGGCCACCCACAACCTTAGCTTTTTAGAGAATCCCGCTTCTGTGTTGTAGGACTTTTCGCTCGGCAGTCCACCAGGTGGGTTTGTTTCTCCTTCCAGTTTCGAGTGTCTTCTTGGATAGTTATAGCGGCCCATAGGCGCGAGATGTACCTTGTGAGAGGGACGGCAGTCCCCTGGACATAGTCCTTTCAGGAAGTGACCGTTTAGTCCATGGTCCATTGGATGGTCCTGAACCATTCGTAAGACCACCAAGCTCTTTCGAATGAATTTGACTCTTTCTGCTTTTGAGCTACACCGGGGGCAAAATATTTTCCCTACTAAGATGTGCATCTTTATGGCTATATTGTCCTGCCTTTGTTTATATTCTTTCTATTTTTGAATTACCAATGGAGAATATTTCTAAAAAAATCTCTCCCTATTCTCGAACCCTCTGCCGAGCTCTACCTTGTCCACATTTCCTTGTGTTTTGAAGAGGAAAACAAAATCTTTCTACCTACTGCCAACGGCCTTTCTTCGGAATTATCTTGACGGGTCGATCCTCCTATCCCGTTTGTTTTAGCAACTTATCCTAAGGTCTCCTCGCCAAGAGCTCCCCCGCAATGATAGAGGAAGCAACCCGTCTGCTGTGGCGGGGCGGCTGTTTTCTTTCACAATAAGACCTGGAGCTGGCTAATCACTTGATGACCCGGTGGAGAATGGGAACAGAGAGTCGCTCCCATAAACGAATGAATGAGACTCCTGTACCTGATCGAACCAGAGATTCCGACAACCCAGGGAATCGGCAGAAAGAGATGGGTCAGATACTGGAATCTGCCCAAAAGTCCTGACTTTTTCGAGGCAGGCCTTTGACCCGTATCTGGCCAACTCTTCGAACTCCACTCTGCTACTAGGGTTCCAAACCTTCCCCTAAGCTCTAGAATCTATAAATACCTTTTCAACTCAAGAAATGCTAAAGCTTTTTAGAGTTGGTAATTTTAACTAAGTCGGAAAGAGGTGAGTCACCTGGGCTACAGACTTTTTCATTGGTTGATTCTCGAAATCACCTCTTGAAAATAAAAGGCCCTCGGGTCCAGACCCACAAATGAATAGGAAGCGACGCGAGGGTCGTTCATTAAAGGGGGGAAAAGAGGGGAAGGGCTTTGTTCTGGGGGACTGCCTTGTGCAGCTTTAGAGTTTTGCAATAACTTGCCTTTTTTCTTCACTTCAGCTTTGAGATGATTTTAGCCATCGGGGACTGGCTCAATGAGCACCTTTTGGCGGTGCTTTCTTGATCAACTATCGATGGGGTTGGGGTGTATAATAACCTTTTTTTTAGGATGCCCGGGAACAACTCCTAGGTCAATTAAGGATAAAATGTTGGAATCTTAGTTTTACCCAAGCTTTATCCTGGTCATGGATAGATCACCCAGATTCGGGTCCATAATCAGTGACAATTGCCCTATGAAGACTCACTTTTGCTACGGCTCCAGTGGGTTCCCTTAATAAATAAGAGAATAATAAAGATCCGAGCCATAGAATTTCTCAATTCTAACACCTCTCAGAAATGGAGAAGGAATAAAAAATCTAGTGAACCCCTCAAACTCCGTAGGTAATTTGAGACAATTCAAAAAAAAGAAAGATAAGCTAAGACAAAGAACTTGAACATTGACAATAGAAAGGCTTGGAAAAAACTTCGAGATCACCGAGTTTCTCAGGAATCGAGGGGTCAAGAGCCTAATCAGGGTAGCAATGGAGGCCCCGGTTGGCCATCCTTCGGTGTAGGACTATTTGGGATAATAGTAGGTATGAAAATGATGAAGAGTTCACCCAGCCAAACCCCCAAAATGTGCCCCTAATGCAGTGGAGGCAGTCCTTCTACAACCGGATCTTTCAGAATCGGATATGGATTATGTAAGGGGTGTCATCAAGCGGAGGTTACTTGTGCACCGCTTGGGTCAGAAGAATTTCTCGGTTTCCGATCATGAAATAGACCTAGTTGTAAACCCGCTAGATAGCCGCCCCTTTTTCTCTTTTTACAGCCTCGTGTACGGACGAAAGAAGGGAAGTTACAAAACGGGGCAGTGAAGGCTCGCGAAGTAGACAACAAGCAGCAAGCAAGAGCTTCTCAGCCCTCTGCATCTAGCATTGGATAGACCTCATACAATAACTGTTCTAGCTCTACCATATCTTTTCTTTCATTTCTTCTGGAACAATCACAACATTTTTGTAAGTACAGAAGGAATTCTCCTGTCTCTGAAAAGATAAAGCTAAAAGCAATCTCTTGTATAGATATTGATATTGACCCGTCTCTAAGGGAGGTGGGTGGGGATCAAGAGAAGCAAGGCCGGGCACATCATACTCTTCAGGTTGGTAGGGGGAACCTTCCGCATGAAAGCGAAAGGAAGCGACCGATCAAGAAATGCAAAGAGAAGGGGAATGGTTAGTGATTAAACTCTGGTGTGTAATCTACATCTTTCTAGCTAGAACTCGGTCGAATAAGAATCATCGATTCCCTCTTTTTGCTCGTTTCCTTACAGTCAAGTGGCTTTCACGCAGGACCACCTACCACTAGTCTTCGGCTGGAGGGGTTTATTGCACAAAAATGTTCCCCCGAGCTACTTTATTAAAGCAGACTTTTGCAATCCTCTCTTAGCTTCTTCTTTTCATAGATATGCAGATTATAAAACGTCGATCAGAGAGAATGGTTTATTAAAATGAGACGCACTCCCATTGTCTCGCTAAGGGTCCTCTAAAAGGCTCAAGAAGAAGGATTAGTAGTAGGCAACCTTTCTTTCTCGCCTTTCTTCCAGCTTTTTCCAAATAAAGGTCTAATATCTTCTCTTTTGTTTGTTATTGGACTTGCCCGAAACAAAGAAACTTGGCATGAGAACCCTCTAGTTTAGGGCGATCCAAATAAGAGCTTGTTGCATATATGTAGGAAACCTCCCATGCGGTGTGAGAAAAGCCCACTTGACTTCGGAATGTTAACTTTCCTTCGGTGTAGGCCTATTTGCGATAATAGTAGTTATGAAAATGACGAAGAGTTCGCCTAGACAAACCCCCAAAATGCACCCCCTAATGCACCCCCTAATGCAATAGAGGCAGTCTTTCCAGAACCGGATCTTCCAGAACTGGATATTTATTATTTAATAAATATCTCTTTTCGAACAGATTTCCCCATCAGTAATGGGACGTTCGAGATGAAGCCAATAAAAAGAAAATGTTGAGTCAACAATGATCGAGAGGGGTGGGAGATTGTAGTAATCTTGGTTCTCCAGGAATCTTATTCGTTGATAGATTTCAGTGCGATGTGTGTGGAAACTCGAGATCATAAATGGATTCGAGTACCATTCTGATCGCCTCTTTCATGATCCTTTCTAGTGAAGCCAGGGTTCCCTTTGTTCGGTGTCCAGGGACCAACATCTCTTTTGGTTCTTCGGTCATCTAGAGGTGTATATTCCCATTCTGCCTGGATCTGGTATCATAAGTCATATCGTTTATACCTTTTCGGGAAAACCGATTTTCGGGTATCTAGGCTTCAGCTCATCAAGCTATTACAAAAGAGTCCAGCGGAGATCCGCGCTCTATTTGGTCGTAACCTGGTTCGAGAACCTTCTCTCATAGATTCCCTTCACCAAGTCATCGCTAGTAATCAGCTCTTATCCCTTGGTGCCTTTCTCCTTGCCTCCCTTCCTAACCTTGCTCGATCCAATAGCCTAATCCTAGCCCACTCACCTTTCTTCAAGATTGAAGTTAGAACTAGGAACTTTGTAGTGAGAGAGAAGATTCTCTAACACACATAGAGAAGGGACCATGAATGAATGAAAGGAATCACTACACAAGAATAGAGCCTTTTTTCTTCATTCACTTGGTATCAGATCTTTTCTAAATAAATCATTTGCCCTTCGACGGGAACTCCTACTACTTCTATCTACGTATGACATCACATATCAAGCTTTCCGAGTTGTTTATTTCCAAAATGAAGCACCCTACCTTTTCTTCAACTCTGTATCTAGATCTTTATTTAGAGGGTGGTAATAGAGATGTTATTCCCTGTTCTCTCGGATGAGCTTTGGGCGAACAACCTCTCAATATATTTGGTTTACAATCTTCTGGAGTGTGTGGTAAATCTAGAACTCAAAGTCATTAGGTTCTGCTATTCGTATATGTATGATCTTTTTTACACGCGTAAATATACATAGTTAAAATTGGGTGACCAAGTATGCGATCCTATCTGTGCAGATTTCCCAACAGCACCAATAAAATGAGGGAGCCCGGAGCTATTGAATTATTTCATAACCCAAGGAGAAGATTAGGACTCTTTACCAGTATCATAACCTCTCGATGGGAAATGGAACTTAGATCACGATGTGAACCTACTTATGAGTGGAATTTCATTAACAAGCAAATTCCCTGGGAAAACAAACTTTTCTCCAATTGAGATGTTTTCTTCATTTATGGATTCTATGCGAGATTCGGTTAGTTTGAAGTGTGATCTTGGCTCAGAAGGGAAAGATCTATGCTTAACACATAGAGTTTAATGTAGGTAACGATGTGCTCCAAAGCTATATGCGCATTAAAATGTCTTGTTCTATTCTAAGGCTCGGACGTGGAGCTGGCTCTATTAATCGATAAGCAGCGGTTGCTTACCCATGTACACCTAAGCCTTCTAGGCAAGTGCATAAAGAGAGAGCGGAGGTAGCTTCCACAAAGATAGATTATCACACAAAGGCGAAATGACTAAGATTTTGCTTAACCATAAGATAGAATCCTATTGTTGAACTGGGGAGGCAGAAGGAAAGACATTCATGTCTGAAAGAATGGAACTCGCTTTAAGGGACCCTAACTGGATAGGAATCTTCTGCCTATGGGGAGTCAATCGGCGCCTTCTTAAAGCACCTGCCTGGCTTTCTTCGTTTGCCTTCCCTAACTCTTCTGAGAAGAAAGGGGATCCTGCAAAGAAAGCCTCTAACAAGAGGATGCAGGCTGCTAACTCTAAAAGATTTGCTATCGAATACTTTCAAAAAAGGCTGCATTGCATAAGCATAAAAAGATGCCAGAGAGAAAAGGCTAGAATTTATGCTTTGACTTGATTGATGCCACCCCTAACTCTACCATTATTATAGGGGTATGGGGTTCGAGACAAATAAAGATCAAGGCATTTGTGGGAGCTGAGGCCACATTCACTACCATCGCAGTCTGGGTCCAACTAGGAGGTCTTCCCATTGAATTCTATTACATACATGACCATATTGAATAGGCTAGAAAAGGAAAGGAATGGAATCTTCACGTGGACAAATAGAGAGAAGAGAGGGCTAGGTCAACGTTATGGATTGCATAGCTTAAGGACGAGATAGGAAAGAGAAATGCTCAATGAAGCGCTCAAGAGAAGGGTTGATGATGAATTACCTTACTCCCTTTCCATACCAGGTCTAGGGCTATAGTCTACTTTGTCGTACTTAGAAAAGGATGGTTCTAAAGTAGGTGTCAAGCGAGAACCTGTCTGGATTGAGTGGTCCTTTCTCGGGCAGCTACTGAGACGTAGGTTGGCCCGAGCTTCCCTTGGCATACCTTCATTACCATTACTAAGAAAAGTAAGTAGGAATTCGTCCCAGATAAACTTAGGTGTCAAGCGAGAACCTGTCTGGATTGAGTGGTCCTTTCTCGGGCAGCTATTGAGACATAGGTTGGCCCGAGCTTCTCTTGGCATACCTTCGTTACCATTACTAAGAAAAGTAAGTAGGAGTTCCTCCCAGATAAACTACTGATCTAGCTCTTTCACATCGATATAAAAAGAAAAAATCAAAGTCGAGTCTTATGTCGGGTTTTCTCAATATCCTTGAGAAACTTATTGAATTTCTGAAAGAGTTTTCATAATACTATACTTTAATCAAAGGCTTTATTATTGAGAAATTAAAAGGAGGTTATTCAGTAGCCATCGCAAGTTTCATTACTTTTCTTCCATTCTGTCGCAGAAGGAAAAGGATATCGAATGATCGATTCACCATTGAGAACATTAACCCCAAAAAGACGCTCCGACTTCCTTCCGAGCCAAGACACTATATTAAGACAAGTTGTAGCATAATAAAAAGCCACTTGGCAATTTTAGGATTAAAAATTGTTATTCATAAGATTAAACTAAGTATCAAAATACTATAAAGTCACTTGATAAATTTAACACTTATTCATGAACAAATTTTAAACACCAAAACAAATAACCAAGATACAATTATAAAGTCAAGAAATAATATACAGAAGTATTATTTATAAATTTAGACAAATTAAAGAATATAAATAATAAAAAACTTCTCTCTTTAAACTTTTGAACAAAATAATAAAAAGCTTCTCTTTTTATAATTTTAATGAATTGAAAATTATAATTTAATAAAAACTTAGGGTATTTAAATTATAAGTAAAATACTAAATGGGAAAACTAATCAAATATATGAAAAGAGGAAATAAATATAATGTTAGGATATTTATAATTTATTAGTCAGAAAAATAATTTAAATAATATCACTCAAAAATTTATTGATAACTTTATACAAATCCTAAAAAACACCTATCCCAAAACTCACAGTATATTTAAAAAAAACTATTGCCCTTAACTCTATCACCAACTTCTTTTTAATAAAACCTATTATTCTCAAATTTTTTATTTTTTGATCCAACTATGCCATCAGGTTTCAGCATTCTCATAAACAGTGATAATTGTTACGAACAATATATAAATGAAATTTAATACCATAGCAAGGTTTCTTGGTCGGCCAAAATATTCTCCCATGGATATATATCTATCATATTAGGCAACTTTTCAATCTACTAATTATATTATTACTCATCTCTTTTCGTATTGTTGCACCAATATTTATCAATTGACGGGTTTAAATAATAATATTATCTACTATTTCATGAAGAAAATAAAAAGATGATAAATATTTTTAAATATTTTAAATAAAAATTTTATCCTGATTTTTTTTTTTAATTTCTTCAAGTACATAAATAACAAAATTGTAATTCAAAAAAATAGTAGAATTTGGATAGATTTGAACGTATGAATATTAAGTGTATTTACAAGTTCATAAAATAATATCTTTTACATGCTTCTTTGTGTCGTGATTTTCAAGTAATATTTTTTTATGAAGAATTATATTTAATGTTCTCCGAGCAATGCGCGAGTATAAATACTAGTACAATATAAAAGAAATTGAAAAGACTCCTCTTCTTTGTCCTCTCTGGCTTATTCACAAATCACAAAATCTTCAAAAGCGCCAATTTTCCTTGTTTTTGTGAAAAGAGCATTTCCATCTCTCTTTTGAATTACCATTCCTTGCATGATGGAACACTTGCTGTTTTAAGATGCCAATATATTTGCGTGTGTATATCTTGAGTGGTATCCCAAATGTCCAACACCCAATATAGCATTCAAAGTCAGTGCTACCTTTGATGCCTAACATCCAATATTACATCCAAATTTAGTGTAATGTTGAGTTCAACTAAGTGAATATGCCAAGTCATTATTCTCCGTAAATATGATAATATTCTGTAGTTAGTTAATCACTTAATCTAGTTTTTAGCGTACTTAGGGTTGCTTCTTATTTCTCTATATATTCTGGACATACTTTCAATGAAAAAGGTAGAGCAATTTTTCTCTCCACTAGCCGTTCCTCTTTAATTTAGCATGGTATCAGAGCCTACCTAAATTACCTCTGATGATCACCCATGAACGGTGACAAAACTGTTGGCAACACTACTGGAGGAAGTAGTGGCGCCAATGAACAAACCAATGAAAAACAATTTCTTCATTAATATAACTTCGAACGACAACCATAGAATTTCGGTAACACAAGTTCAATTGAAGGGAGAAAATTATGATGAAGGGGCTCGGTCTATGAGGACCGCGTTGATGGCAAGAAAGAAGTTCAATTTTATTAACGAGACGATCAAAATACCGAAGGAGAAGTCTCCGAACCTAGAAGATTGGTGGATCATCAACTCATTGTTGGTGTCGTGGATCAGACACACAATCGAACCCACTCTCCGTTCGACTATCTCACATGTGGAGGTCGTTGAAGACTTGTGGGCAAGTATCAAGGAGCATTTCTCCGTGAGCACTGGTTCGAGGATACATCAATTGAAGACTAATCTTGCAGAATGCAAACAAAAAGATTTGGCCATAGTTGATTACTATGGCAAACTAACGAAACTGTGGGAAGAGCTTGTGAATCTTGAGCAGATTCCGACTTGCATGTGCGAAAACTGCACTTGTGAAATGGAACCTAACCCAGCCCGCTAGGTAAGTCAATTAAAAAC
Source organism: Nicotiana obtusifolia (assembly GCA_002018475.1). Lineage (NCBI taxonomy): Eukaryota > Viridiplantae > Streptophyta > Magnoliopsida > Solanales > Solanaceae > Nicotiana > Nicotiana obtusifolia. The sequence goes on along the minus strand of MCJB01051186.1, from coordinate 140,297 downwards.
TAACCAATTTACTGAGGTTTATTGAGACAAATAAATTTTAAAATAACTGAACCTTAATACATTTTCCAAGGACTGGTGGTACAAATCATGAGCTTCTAAGATTTAGAATTTACAGAGCTAGTGTGAAATAAAGTACATCATCTGTTTGAACTATACAGGAACAAATTAAAATTCTAAAGCTACAAAGATCAAGAGGCAGCTATGACCGGAACACAGGTACGTCTTCAAATCCAGCTCTCACCGTGCATAGCAACATCAACATCCAACATCTGCATGCAAGGTGCAGAAGTGTAGTATGAGTACAACTGACCTCATGTACTCAATAAATAACAAACCTAACCTTAGGTTGAAAGTAGTGATGAGGTGGGACAAGGGTCAGGGTACAATTCCAATAACCAGCAACATTTCATAACAATATGATAAAGATGGTACAAGAAATAATTCAGCTGGTTCACAATTACGAAAAATAAGCATGCTTTTCAAGTATAACAGTAGATCTCAGACCTTTCACCGAAAACCTCAAAATATATGAATAAGATTGAAAACTGTGATTTTCCCGAAAAACCTTTCAACAATAAACAAGATGGTTCATTTTCAGATAGCATGAGGTAAATACATATCTATGCCTACACGTCAATATACAGGTGCAATCATGAATGTCACCAAAACTGGGTAGCATGAGGAAATGCATCTCTATGCCTGTATCTCAAGTACGCATGTCAAATGCAATGCATCTAAATAATGTACTCTTGTACTCACACTCTCAAAGTATTCAATATCACCATACAAAACGGGGCAGGTCTAGCCCAGGGAAGATCCATCCCTCAATAGAAATGTATAGGGCAACTCCATGCCCAGGGAACTCTATCCCAAATATAATAAATAATCACTCAGTCACTCAGTACTGTATAAGGCAAATCCAGCCCAGGGAAGATCCAACCAAATATAAATAGTGGCTGACATCCAGTCACTCTGTACTGTATAGGGCAAATCCATCCCAGGAAGATCCATCCCAAATATCAATAACAACTGTGCTCACTAGGGGTGTGCAGACTTCGGAGGGGCTCCTTTAGTCCAAGCGCTATAATAAACCAAATCCAGGCATAAATAAATAAATCATGTTGCGGCTTGCATAGCGATCCAATAAATACAACTCAAAATCAAGCCCTCGACCTCACTCAGTCAACAATCTCTCCAGTCTCTCGGGCTCAAATGTAATGAAACTAGCACAAAATTATTACACCCCACATTTTCGTACGTCGTAAGTCAATTGATGTAAGCTCCAAAATGAGATCATCTTTGAAAGTACATAAAATAAGTTAAGCATATTACCTTGGAGGTTACAGATATTTACGATCATGAACACAAAGTACTAAGAGGGATTGGAAGTCTTAGAAGGTAAACGAATCGAAGAAAATAAGTTTCGTCGAAAGTCGATAAGTTAAGAGTGTTATAACATGTACCTTTGGGGGTGAGACTAGGGTTCTTAAAATGATAATGAGGTTATTTTATGAGTTATTTAACTAGTATGATAGTCGTGTATTACGTTTTGAAGTCAAGTGAGTTGTGGAATAAAAGTTGGCGAATGTCATCACAAGTTACATTCAAAATATGCTAAATATTAGGTCCAACATAGCAGAGCTTTTCTCCTAACATACTTGGAATTACAGGATGATCCACATACTAAACTGAATGCCTACGAGTTTATTTTCTAATGCATTAAATCGTTCATCGATACGACATCGGAGTAGAGAGAAATTCGCGTTTTCCCGAGATTGCGCAAGCTGCTCCTAATGGATCCCACTTAGGCAGTGGACGACCCTCGAACATTTTAAAGGGTTTGGACGGCTCATTTTTAGTCATTTTCGACCAATGACATTTCAGTCCTCCATGGTTCCAAGTCGAATCCATGGTGGTTTTGCCTAGACCTAACCTCAAAATTTAGCCTAAGTGAAGAAAAGAGTCTCTTTGGTGTTGTGATGCCATTAAGGGTGCTTGTAAGCTAAGGGAAGCTTTGGTTCGAGTTTGTTCTGATTATTTAAGGTAAGTATAACACCCTATTTCTTGGTCTTGAGCTTATCTATGTGTTGGTTAAGTTATTTGGATGAAGAATTACAAGATAGAACTTGAAGTTATATAAGAAGTTGTTGTCTCTTATAGGACTATTTTGGAGTTGTGTATATGACTTCATATGGCTGGAAATTATGAAAAATAAGTTGTCTATGATATTGTTCTTATGATTATGTTGATTTACATGTCAATCTTGTTGAGGAAATTGGTAACTAGAAAAGAAATGGCTATAAAGCACTTGGAAGTTGTCCATAGTGATACTATCTTGTGTTAGGCTATTTTGGGTAACTTTGAAATTGTGTACACGGTTGGAAATCCTTTAAAAGGTATTATTTATTATACTGGATATATTACTAAGTTCAAGAATAAATGATAATAGGGTTGAAGGGTGCTAAAGGGATTCAATCCGAGCTTGCTGCTCGTCGTGATATATTGATGAATTGTTAATGAAATATTTTGTACCCTATTGTTGATGTTGTTCTTATTGTATTGCTCTGGTTGTTGTTGTTGGTATATGGTATTGGAGGAGGCTCTTGTTACAGGGGAGATGCTGCCCAAATTTACATAAACGGGCTACTAGTTTAAGTAGCGGACTTAGCCTTTACCCAACACTGATTTTGAATCTCCTTATGCTAGGGTAGATTGAGTTGAGTTATTTGAAGAATTTCTTGGAAGGTATTAAGGAATCAACGGATTTAAGGTATATTAAGACACTTTCTTCTTTCTTTTGGCATGATCTAAAGTGAAATGAACGTAATGATACGCTATTTCAGAACGGATCTACTCCTAGCAATTAAGGTTGTCCATGTTTTTCTTTCCTTATAAAGTTATTCTAAGCATGTATGTATGATTCTTGAATTCTATTGAGTTTCATATTGATGGTATGATGTCCATAACATTAATATAAGGTGTAATGACTTTACGTCACTCCGAAAGGTTTAGAACGTGATCCCATGAGTCCAGCATGCATTATATATATATATATATATATATATATATATATATATATATATATATATATATATATATATATATAT
>MCJB01051186.1:98852-137061 GCA_002018475.1 Nicotiana obtusifolia | reverse complement strand
ATATATATATTTTACTCTACTGAGCCGCGCTATAGTCGGCCGGGTGCGGCACCTATCGTGCAACCACTAATCAGTTGGATTTTACCGAGCTCTACGTGGACGGGTACGATTCTACCGAGTCTTATGATGGCCGGGTACGCTTTTACCGAGTTCTCTTCGAGGCCGGGTATAATATGATGATGATGATTCCCACAGAGGTGGATGTTTTCAAAAGTTTATGTGTATACATGTACAATGCATTTCATGTCAGTATCCCTCAGAGGCACTCAGATGCTACAGGTTGTATCTCCTCTATCTCTGTTTACATTACTGTTCTTATTTATGCTTTCCTGCCTTGCATACTCGGTACTTTATTCATATTGACGTCCTTTTTTCCTGGGGAAGCTGCGTTTCATGCTCGCAGGACCGGATAGACAGGTTGACAGTCTTCCTAGTAGGCTATCAACTCAGTGGAAGGTGTTGGTGCACTCCACTTCCTCCGGAGTTGCCTATTTGGTCAGTATGCTTTAGACATGTATTCATTGGTATGGCGGGGCCGTGTCCCGACCTTTATGACGTTTATGTACTCATAGAGGCTTGTACACACATCTCATCTGTATCGATACTTGTGTGGCCTTGTCGGCCTATATTTTGAGTGTACAAATGATCATGTCAGCCTTATAGGAACATATGTAACATGTATAAGTTTGTATATCATGTTGGTCGTCCTATGTCAATTATTTCCTTATTTTTATTCTGGTTATCGCATGGAGGCCCTTTTGGGCCATTTACCCATTATGATACGATAAGGAAGATACGTTATGTTGGTGCTCGGTTGAGTAAGGCATCAGGTGCCCATCACAACTCTCCGATTTGGGTCGTGACAAAATTGGTATCAGAGCAGTTCTGTCCTAAGGAGTCTACAAGCTGTGTCTAGTTGAGTTTTGTTTATGGGTGTGTTGTGAACCACACTTATAAGCATGAGGGTACAGGGTGTTTAGGACTGTCACTCTTTCTTCTTACTCTAGATCGTGTGGTAGAGCTCAGTTGTCATAATTCAAACTCCTAAATTTTATTTTATTCGTAATACAATGATACCTACATCCAAAAAGACAGTTGGTAAGAGATTGAATGTGGTTGTGGAATAGTTGAGTCAGAGGAACTCGATTTTGCATCATGCTTATGATGAGTAAATGTGAGGTCTTTAGCAGATCATGCATATACTAAGACGTGTAAACTTCTTGATAAGGAGCCCTAAGGCATCTATCCATCCATATGGTTTAAAGCAACGAGAGAATCAGAAGGTAGATGGAAGTTTCAACAAGTAAAAGAAGCAAGGTGAAGAAGGGTACGAGGTACCCAGTTAGTGAAGATTATTAGTATTTACAATTCACGCGGAGAAATGTCAGCATTCTGAGTTACTTTCACTAGTAACAGAGGTATGTACAATTGACCACACCCATCTCAATTATGTCCTATGTGAGCTAATAGATATAGTTTAAGAGAAGAATGGGATATTAGGATCCACCTGGGGTTAGATTAACCCAAAATGTTATCATTAGCTAATATTTCCGAAGGATAGTGCAAACATGGTAATACTTGTGAGACACCCAGATGGTGCACTCTAGAATAGTACAGTCAGATACAAATAATAAAATGTTCTGAAATTTCAAAAGATAGGCAGTGGAATCCTAGAAGAGATAAATATTTACCTTAGTATGGCTCTCGCCCCTAGGAAAAAAAGAGAATGTTAGGCAACCCGAAGAGCCAGTGAGATGAAGCAAGGGGAGCTAAAAGTGAAAGAATAAATTGTTGAAATTTTCAGAATAAGGTGATAGACAGAAATATTAGCAGGAGAATAAGAAGAGAGTAAATGAAAATTTATGAGTAAGATGTGAGATAACGGTAAATCAAAATATGACAGGATGACACAATATATAGTCAAGTAAAGGAAAAGACAAGAGGTGATAGGCCTTGAGACAATAAAATAGTATAGGCCAAAAGTCATATTCTCATTTAGAGAAATGAGTTGGTGACTCCAACGTGATTACCAGAGGGAAAAGTTAGATCACCGAAGTAATAGAAATCAGTATGAGATAGAGAACAATATAAACTGAACATGAATTAGGCATCAAAGGATTTTATAACAATCGGCGTTGTGAGAATTTCAGAGATAGCGTTCTGGAAATAACAGAATCGCGTAGCTCCCCTTATCACCTCCAGAGTCACAATGGATTTAGACAGTCAACTTCGGGACATGTAATTTCATGAAAGAGGTTAGAGAGAAAGCTCCTCAAAGCATCGCAGGTTTCATTACTTTTCTTTCATTCCGTCGCAGAAGGAAAAGGATATCGAATGATCGATTCACCATTGAGAACATTAACTGACACATGGGACTCAACCTTTACTTGGGAATAGAGAGGGGAAACATAGCATGTCACAAACTCTGCTCGCAGAGCGGTATATCGGAAAAAGAAGCGACTACCTTACTTAAGCAATTCTGCTTATTCTGATTCTATCTTAGAAGAAGTGGAACTTTTCTTTGCATTTCTTGATCGCTCTTAGTTCAGTTCGATAGAACGTGGGTCTCCAAAACCCGATGTCGTAGGTTCAAATCCTACAGAGCGTGATTTTTTTCTTCTTAGATCGAATTAGAATGAAATAGATTCATTCAGTAACTTTCACAACAATCGGAATTTGACCTCCTGTGCCTGTGAATTAAAGAAAGGAGGAGGTCAATAAAAAAAAAAAAGAGATGTTAATTAATCAAAGGTCCAACTGATCACCACGCCTGTATTGTAAATATGCCCCGATCCACAAGAGATGGGTCAAAGGCCAACCTTGGATTTAGCCTACTTTCTTTACCGCTCCTCGTGGAGTAGATCCCGCATCCAACCAAGTCTTTGTCCAGGGAACGGGAGGTTGACAACAAAAGAATAAACTTTAAAGTTCATTCAGGAAGACGCTTCCCTAAAGCAAGCACTCTGAGCAGAGTTAAGCTTAAAAGAATAAGTGTGCCAGTTAGACTAGGTGCCACCGTTGTGCATAAGGAATTCAGTTATCCCTCGTACAGAAGGGTTACCGTAAGGCGAGTAAGGATCATTGATGATGTGAAGAGACACCGAAGATGAAGAGGTAAAACATCTATAGGTAGATCGTTGTAGCACTAAATCTTAGTACTCCCCTAAAGGGGGGAAGATGGTATGATGTGGTATTAAGTTGGAGCTAAGTGGTTCCGGTAACTATGGAATGGTAAAGAAAGAATGTGATAAAAATGTGAAAGGGATGAGGTTGCATTTATTCAGATCCTATAGATATGCCATGATTCTAGAACATTATGCAAGCATGACACCGGGGAGAGGCAATAAGATTCCTGGCTAGGATGTTATTGATAAATAAGTGTGAATAAACACTTGATACATCAGGAGCCAGTGCGAGAGGTAAGTTGAAACAAAGGACATATCCCAAGAGAGATTACGCGGAATATAGATATGAGAATGGACCAACGAGTAGTTAGTAGTTGATTCAGGAAGAGCCTAGTTATGGCTAGACAAGAGGATATAGACAAATCAACAGATTATGCAAGATAAACATAGTGAACCCCAACATAGTGAATTTAGTCTTGCAAATATGACGTCATAATCCTTGAGAAATATTCAGATAGGAGTTGGGGTAGTTAAAGGTATCGTACAAGTGTTACGCAAATAAAAGAGAAGTGCCACTGGAAAGACAGTCAAAAATTTCAGTTCAGAAGCAACCCTACGAGCGTAAGGGCGCGTAGGTAAGTAACTAGGAATAATTATAGGTGAGTGAGAACATCAAAAATTTCTTCGGGTATACGGTGTAATAAGCTTGTATCTTTATAGGAGTTAGAGGATCTTCCCTAAGTAATACCACGAAAGGCTAGCTGAGGAAATAAGGGAGAAGGCTTCAGCCTAAGCATAGTAACTTGAAGAAGAAATGATCTTGTAACAACAATCTCACTACAATATTGTATGCACTCCATAAGAAAGTGGCACCTATCGTGTCTAATGAACAGGAAGTAAAAATCAAAAGTGATATCTAAGATCATATGAGTTACAAGAAATTCCAGTATTTGTGGGCAATACGATAAGCCAAGTATTCATGCAACAAGTGGCAGAACGACCAGGAAAAGTAATTGCTTACATTTAAAGACAATTAGAAGGCACGAAAGGAAATCTATGGTGCTAGCAAGTTAAAGGAAGGTCACGAGTAGCATAAATAGATATGTGTAGGTCGCAAGGTGAAGTATCGTAGAGCGACAAGGTTTTAGGTAGATAGGAGTAAGGATAAGAAAAGGTGAGTGAGAAGATAACGAGAATAGGTAAATCCTCGAGATTAAACCTATCAAAATAAGAGAGGTGATGGTTTCCGTAAGTTATAGAAAGCTCTGTATAGCCAGAATGAATTCGCAAGAGTCTAAGACTAGGAGCAATTAGGAGAGATAAAATGATGCCCTGGTAATAGAATAAGGGTGTAATTATGATAGATAAGAGGATGATAGTATGTCTTTAATTGAGTAATGATTTAAAGAAAAAGGATTTCATGAATTGCACAGGATTAGAATGCCGCCCATAAAATGAATCACGTTGGGATGCTATGAAATGCGGTTATTGAAGTATAGTATCGTCCCTAGGTGGATCAGGAAAATCACTTCAAATGTTCCCTGATGCGACGTGAGCCCTAGTGATAATGTATTACGTAAGAGATTTCAAGTTATTAGTGGTTGATTATAGATCAACATTAAGGTGAATCACTAATAGATGGATAGAAGTTCCAAAGTATGAGATGAGGTTAGGCTGTCATTTTTAAGATGACCAGTAATGAGGAAGCATTAAAGGACTTAGATTTATACATATAGGATAAGCAGCGAGAGTGTAACCTAGAGTTGGGTAGCAAACCTCGGTAATGATAAACTGAAGTAAGTGTTATGGGGTATGACCTACCTAGATACAGTAAAGCCACAAGGATAGATAACCGAGGCTATGAAACAAGATATATCAATAATTGTAAGTTCGACAAAGTACCAAGCGAAGGACTTCAGCACACCTATAGATGCCTACAGGGATAGCTTGTCATAGTTTTGTATATGTTCACAAGGTGAGGCCTAGAGATTGGCTTAAAGATGAAGGAAAAAGGGTAGAAAAGTCGCATAGGCGCACAAACAAGGACAAAGTAGTAGAGGCTGCATGATAGAATGTAGCAACATTTACGAGATTAGAAGAATTCCGACCACTGGTTGTGGTATGGGAAAGAGGCCTAAAGGGGGGAAATACCCTAGCCTTTGGATTTATTCACAGATCAGTTTCCTATATGGAAAGAAAAATATGAAAGTATTCGTAAGAGGTATGGGTTATGAGACTGATAAGCGCATCATTCAACATTCGAGGACGAATGTTCCAAAGGGCGGGAATGATGTTACCACCCCACATATTCGTACGTCGTAAGTCAAATGATGTAAGCTCCAAAATAGAGATCATCTTTGGAAGTACATAAAGTAAGTTAAGAATGTTACCTTGGAGTTTACAGATATTTAAGATAATGAAAAACAAGTACGAAGATGTATTGGAAGGCTTAGAAGCTAAACGAATTGAAGAAAATAAGTTTCGTCGAAAGTCGATAAGTTAAAAATGTTATTACATGTACCTCTGGGGTGAGACTAGGGTGCTTAACATCATAAGGAGGTTATGTTATGAGTTATTTAAGTGGTATGATAGTCGTGTATTATGTTTTGAAGTCAACTGAGTTGTGGAACAAAAGTTGGCAAAGGTCATCACAAGTTACATTCAAAATGTGCTAAATATTAGGTCCAATGTAGCAGGGATTTTCTCCTAATATACTTGGAATTACAGGATGAACCACATATGTAATTGAATATCTACGAGCATAGTTTCAAACGCATTAAACCGTTCATCGATAGAACATCGGAGTAGAGAGATATTCACGTTTTTGCGAGATTGCGCAAGCTGCTCCCAATAGGACCCTCTTAAGGCGGTGGGCGACCCTTGAACATTTTAAAGGGTTTGGACGGCTCAATTTTAGTCATTTTCGACCAAGGGTAGTTCCCAAACTCTCTCAACACCTCTATAACAGTCCTCCATGGTTCCAAGTCGAATCCATGGTGGTTTTGCCTAGACCTAACCTCAAAATTTAGCCTAAGTGAAGAAAAGAGTCTCTATGGTGTTGTGATGCCATTAAGGGTGCTTGTAAGCTAAAGGAAGATTTGGTTTGAGTTTGTTCTAATTATTTAAGGTATGTATAACACCTTATTTCTTGGGCTTAATCTTATCTATGTGTTGGTTAAGTTATTTGGATGAAGAATTACAAGATAGAACTTGAAGTTGTATAATAAGTTGTTGTCTCTTATTGGACTATTTTGGAGTTGTGTATATGACTTCATATGGCTGATAATTATGGAAAATATTGTTCGTATGATTATGTTGGTTTACTTGTCAATCTTGTTGAGGAAATTGGTAACTAGAAAAGAAATGGCTATAAAGCACTTGGAAGTTGTCCATAGTGATATTATCTTGTGTTAGGCTATTTCGGGTAACTTTGAAATTGTGTACAAGGTTGGAAATCCTTTAAAAGGTATTGGTTATTATACTGGATATATTACTAAGTTCAAGAATGAATGATAATGGGGTTGAAGGTTGCTAAAGGGATTCAATCCGAGCTTGCCCTCGTCGTGATATATTGATGACTTGTTAATGAAATATTTTGTACCCTATTGTTGATGTTGTTCTTATTGTATTGATGCGATTGTTGTTGTTGGTATATGGTATTGGAGGAGGCCCTTGTTACATGGGATATGCTGCCCAAATTTACATAAACGGGCTACTAGTTTAAGTTGCGGACTTAGCCTTTACCCAGCACTAATTTTGAATCTCCTTATGCTATGGTAGATTGAGTTGAGTTGTTTGAAGAATTTCTTGGAAGGTATTAAGGACTCAACGGATTTAAGGTATGTTAAGGCACTTCCTTCTTTCTTTTGGCATGATCTAAAGTGAAATGAACGTAACGATACACTATTTCATAACGGATCTACTCCTAGCAACTAAGGTTGTCCATATTTTTCCTTATAAAGTTATTCTATGCATGTATGTATGATGCTTGAATTCTATTAAGGTTCATATTGATGGTATGATGTCCATAACATTAATATGAGGTGTAATGACCATGCGTCACTCCGAAAGGTTTAGAACGTGATCCCATGAGTCCAGCATGCATTATATATATGTATCTATTTTACTCTACCGAGCCGCGCTATAGTCGGCCGGGTATGACACCTATTGTGCAACCACCGATCAGTTGGATTTTACCGAGCTCCATGTGGCCAGATACGATTCTACCGAGCGTTATGATGGCCCGATACGTTTTTACTGAGTCCTTTTCGACGCCGGTACAATATGATGATGATGATTCCCACAGAGGCGTATGTTTTCAAAATTTTATGTATATATATGTATCATGCATTTCATGTCAGTATCCCTCAGAGGCACTCAGATGCTACAGGTTGTATCTCCTCTATCTCTCTTTGCATTACTGTTCTTATTTATGCTTTCCTGCCTTACATACTCGGTACTTTATTCGTACTGACGTCCCTTTTGCCTTGGGATGTTGCATTTCATGCCCACAGGTCCCGATAGACAGGTTGATAGTCTTCCTAGTAGTCTATCAGCTCAGCGGAAGGTGTTGGTGCACTCCACTTGCTCCGGAGTTGCCTATTTGGTCAGTATGCTTTGGACATGTGTTCATTGGTATGGCGGGGTTGTGTCCCAACCTTTATGACGTTTATGTACTCTTAGAGGCTTGTACACACATCTCATGCATATGGATCCTTTTATGGCCTTGTTATGGTTCCTTTTATGGCCTTGTCGGCCTATGTTTTGAGTGTACACGTGATCATGTCGTCCTTATAGGCACGTATGTCACATGTATAAGTTTGTATATTATGTTGGGTCGTCGTATGTCGAGTATTCCCTTAATTTTTATTTTGGTTATTGCACGGCGGCCCTTCTGGCCCATTTACCATAATGGTGTGATAAGAAAGATACATTACGTTGGTACTTGGTTGAATAAGGCACCGGGTGTCCGTCGCGGCCCTCCGATTTGGGTCGTGACAAAAATGACGATATGATGTATCAATAAATAACAACAGAGACTGAGATATGATATGCAATATAATGAATATGACTGAATACGAAATAATAATGTAAACATATAATTCGACAGCAGAATTGACCTCAGTAGGTGCTAATAATACCAATATTTGCCTAAGAATGATTTCTAACATGAGTCACAACTCAGTTTCTCTAACACATGGAAAAATACAAGTTAATTGACTATACAGCTCTGCGGAGTCGATTGGGTCCCAATTACTACGGTGCACGCCTACACGCCAGTCACTTAGCATGTGCGTCACCTCCAAATAAGTCACGTAATACATATAATCAGGGTTCATACCCTCAGCATCAAGTTTAGAAGTGTTACTTACCTCGAACAAGCCAAATCCAATACCGAGCAAGCCATGCGATGCTCCAAAATGCCCATCACGTGCGTAACGACCTCCGAATGGCTCGAAACTAGCCAAAAGCAACTCAAATAAACCCAATCAATAACGGTCGAATCTTTAACCAAAATTCCAAAATCATCCTAAAAGTCAAATCGGGTCCGCACCTCGGAACCTGACAAAACTCACAAAATCCGACATCCATTCAATTACGAGTCCAACCATACTAGTTTCACTCAAATCCGACTCTGAATCAATGTTCAAAACTCAAAAACTCACTCTATGAAGCTTTAGGCAAAAATCCCCAAATTTTCTCTTTTGAAATCATCAACCAGTTACCAAAACGAAGATAGATTCATGATATAAAATCAAGAATGAGTAGAGAACACTTACCCAAATCCACATGGTGAAAATTTCTTCAAGAATCGTCTCAAAATCCGAGCTCCATAGCTCCAATTATGATAAAATGGCCGAAACCCCTGAAATAGAGTACTTATAATTCCGCCCAGGCATTCTTCTTATGCGAACACAGAAAATCCATCGCGTTCGCGATGAATAAAAATAATCTGCCACCAAATTACTCTACGCGTTCGTGGCATAGCCCTTGCAAACGCGATGCACAATAGCCCCGCCTTATCTGATCACGTAAGCTACTTCACGAACGTGAAGGCATACTCCCCCAGTCCCAGCTTCTCATCTCTGCCCTACACGAACGTAGTATTAAGGGCGCAAACGATGCCCAGACCTCACAAAGGTGCACGAACGTGATGCCGCTGGCACGAACGCGATGAAGGAAAAATACCAGCTCCTCTGATACACAACGTTATCGTGTCCCAATCTTCGCGATCGCAAAGAAGGTTTGAAACACCAGCAAACAGTAGCTACCAGCAGTGCCAAAATGAAGGAAAATGATCCGAATACCATCCGAAACACGCCCGATCCCACAAGTCCCATATCATAACACAGACTTACTCAAGGCCTCAAATCATGCATAAAAACATCGAAATGACGAATCGCACCTCAAATCGAACTTAATGAACTTTGAACTTTCAACTTCCAAAACTCGTGCCGAAACATATTAAATCAGCTCGGAATAAACTCAAATTTTGCACACAAGTCCCATATGACATAACGAAGCTATTCCAATTCTCGGAACTACAATATGAATTTGATATCCTCAAAGTCAACCCCTGGTCAAACTTATGAACTTTCCAAACCTTCGAATTTTCAACTTTCACCGATTTGTGCTGAAACCTTCTAAAGATATCCAAATGCTAATCCAAGCATACGCCCAAGTCCAAAAATCACCATCCAGACCTAGCGGAACCATCAAAACTCCGTTCTGGGGTCAAATTCATAGAAGTCAAACTTGGTCAACTCTTCCAACTTAAAGCTTCACAATGAAATTCATTCTTCCAAATCAATTATGTATATCCTGAAAACCAAAACCACCGATTCACACAAGTCATAATACATTATATGATGCTGCTCAAGATTTCAAATAGCTGAACGGAATACAAATGTTCAAAACGACCAGTTGAGTCGTTACAAGAAAAGGGAAGAGGAGAATGTACATTTTTCTCTGTTCAAGTTGGATTAGATGATGTATGGGATAGTGCAATCAAACTTGCTTTCCTAGGATCCATTTTTGACGTTGAATCGAGTTTAGTCAAACTGGTTTAGGAAGAATGGTCAAAGATTATGCCTGGAGGAATGAGTGAGCATAGTGACATGATGACTTTTGCAGTACAAAACACACCACTGTATCAAAATCGAGGTGATGGAAAGGATAGGTTTATAGTTTGCTTTTATTGCAAATCACCATAGCACGATGAGAAAAATTAGTTTACGCTTATTGGCTATCCTGACTAGTCGGGGGACTATCCCTGTGGCGACGAGGAAACTAGCGGCTGCAATAAGGGACAACATCAGCCGCAAAGGGGTGGCTCTAATGGAGGAAGTGGTCACAGAGGTGTTGCATGGGAAAACGCAGTGCATACTGCAGGAGGCAGACCAAGTGCAGCGACAATGAATGTAGCGGAAAAATTGGAAGCATCGAATTTTAGCAAGGAACAGTGGCAAACATCGTTCATAATATTTAATAATTAACATCTAAGTTCGAGTGAGTAGATGACGGGTAAGTGTAAAAATACAAATTGGATCATCGATACAGGGGCATCGAATTATATGATAGGTAGTTAAGAACTTTTAAATAACTTGTAGGAAATACCAAGATGCCCCGTAGCTTTATCGAATGGAAGCAATGCAGGTAGCAATCAATGAAGGAACCGCCAAGCTTGAAGGCAATTTGGTTCTTAAAAATATTCTCTATGTTCCAGGCTTAACGAACAACTTAATATCGGTATCACAATTGATAGATCAACTGGATTATTTTGTCATATTAACTAAAATTTTGTATGATTATATTGGATCACATCTCGAGGATACTAATTGGAGCGGGTAAATGGAAAGATGAACTCAATTATTTCAAGAATAGACAATAGGTTCATGCTTTGAAGGTAGACAAAATAGGCACACTTGATCTTTGGCACAAGCGATTGGGACATCCATCTTAATAAGTAACTAGATTAATTTCTGCAGTAGATTTTAGGAAAAATAGTAATGTATTGAATAAAAGTTGTGATGCATGTCATTGTGCAAAACAAACAAGAAATAAATTTTCTTTGAGTAATTCTAGAGCTTTTGGTATTTTTGAATTGATTCATAATGATTTTATGGGGCCATATCGCGCTCTATCTTCCTGTGGAGCGTATATATTTTTTTTTAACTATACTTGATGGTTATTCTTGTAGTATATAGATTTGTTTAATTGATAAGAAAGAAGTGGCACAAATATTGAAGATCTTTTCTGCTATGATAGACAGACAATTTAGCCAGAGCGTTAAGATCCTCAGGAGCGATAATGGAACAAAATTTATCTGCACGAGAAATTATTTTATTGAGTGTAATATAGTTTTTCAAACATCTTGCACTGGAATATCTAAACAAAATAGGAGAGTGAAAAGGAAACATCGTCACATTTTGAATGTGGCATGGGCATTGTGTTTTCAAGGTAGTCTACCGATTGAGTTTTTGGAAGACGTATTTTGACTGCGGATTACTTGATTAATCTAAATCCATCCCTGATTTATATGGCAAAACACCGTATAAAATCTTATATGATAGATTGCCTGAATATGAGCATCTTCGGTATTCTAATTGTTGTGCTATGCGCACACGCAAGGAAGGCCGAGGTATAAACTTTTGAGTAAAAACCCTAAGTATATTTTTATCGGGTATCCATATGAAAAAAGGGTGGAAATTGTATAATTTAGAGACAAAGGAATACTTTGTCATCAAATAAGTCGATTTTTATGAGCCTAAATTTTCTTTTACATCATCGTTGCCTGACTCAAACACCGATAAGGGACATATTGGCAGTATGGACGAGTTACAGGGAGAGGAGGAGTTTGAAGTGAGGGAAGAGCGAATCGTGCCCAGTAAAGTGGAATGATGCAAGAAGAGTCCGACCATTAGAATGAACGAAATGATAGGTAGAGTGGTGGGATGGAGGAGAAACAGTTGGGATGTGGGCTTATATAGAAACAACAATCCGTTCTACTGCGTGACTATATTACTAATGCGATTTTAAAATTGAGTCCATCTGGTTCGTCATTCGCTTCATCGCATCACTCAAGTATGCCTTATCCTATAGCACGTTATGTGAATTGTGATAGATTTTTTGCATGCTATCAAAATCTCTTGCAGCTATCTCTATGGAACCGGAACCTACGACCTTTTGTGAAGCCGTGAAAGAGGGTCGTCGGAGAGCAGCAATGACACATAAAATACACGCGTTAAAAAAATAAAACATGGGTGTTAACTAATTTGCCTTCTTCAAAGAAAGATCTGGATTGTAGGTAGGTCTATAAGGTGAAATACAACTCCTATGGCAGTGTAAAATGCTATAAATCCCGTCCGATTATATTAGGAAATCATCATGTAGAAGGAATCAATTACACTGAGACATTTTATCCGGTGGCCAAGATGGTGATCATTCGGGTTTTCTTGGCAATGGCAGCAACAAAGAATTGGGAATTGCATCAAATGGACGTTCGTAATGCTTTCTTGCTCGAGGCCCTGCAAGAAGATATATTCTCCATCCTTTTCAATTTGAATGACACACTTTCCTTATTAGTCCATCAAAAAATAATGATACATTTCTATATCTAGAAATAATTTAACTTTAAACTTTTTATTACTCACTTTACCCTTAATGAGAAGTTTTTATAGCCACATAAATATTATGGCCCCACAAAACTTTTGCCCCTTAAGCTTTTAGGATCGCATATTTCAAAAGTGTTCCTTTTTCTTAAATTTTGTGTCAAGTCAAACTACATCATCTAAATTGAAATGAAGAGAATACACACACACACACACACTCTCCTGGACTTTAGGTTATGAGTCCAATAAAGGTTTTTTGACTTCAAAAATCACTTTACGTTCAATTATATATGGTTAGATACATATTATACATATATTATATATTCACTGGCTATTTTTTCGTTTTTAATATTCGAGTGAGCGACTGTTTAGGTCAAGTCTTGATAAAGCTCTCGTCTTTTGCCTTTACAATGAACATAATTATTTAAGCACTAATTAAATCATTTCATGGTTTTCACCTAAGTTCCAACATATACAAGACCAAACTAATAATCCCTCGCGCTGAGTAACTTTTACCCTAAAACAATCTTTTGACCCAGTGTTGGGTGGTTTCTCCAATTTCACTCTATTAGTCTTAGGGTACGCACGTTTCGCGTGTACCTAATCTCAAATATATAAAAAAATTTATATAAAAATTATTAAAACTTATGCTTAAAATATAGCATAAAAGTGAAAGAGTGTAAATTTTTGAAAAAAATAATTATTAATCCTATTTAGCTAACTCTAATGAAGGGACTATATATGCCCCATATATGTCACGACCCAATTTCACTTATAGACCGTGATGGCGTCCAACTTCGCCGCTAGGCAAGCCAACGGTGAACTAGCCATGTATTTATTCTTTTTTACAACTTCGAAATAGTTGATTTTTATTTATTAAGTAAGTAAGAGGTGAAAAATTTAATAAAGTAAAATGGAAACTAAGATAAGAACAAGTGTGGTGAAATAATTACACAAAATCCATCAAGTGTCTACTAGCATAATTCCAAGACTTGGTGTAACAAGTGTATGAGCTACTAGTAGAATATATAAGACACTAATCTACTATCTAAAATAGAGTAGACAGAAAGTAAATGCAAAAGAGAGACTCTGAGTGCTGCAGAACAGACTTAGAAAGCAGCTCACCACTAAGTCTCGGAGTATCAGGGGTGCGCGCCGGGATGACTGCCAGATGTACCTGTCTCAGATCCTCCACGGTTAGTGCAGACGTGTAGCGTGAGTACATAAACAACATGTACCCAATAAGTATCCAGTCTAACGTTGAAGAAGTAGCGACGAGGGGTCGATACCGACACTTACTATGGGCCAATAATAAAATACAGAAATTCTAAACAGGTATGAGACATGGAATAATAATAATAACACAATGTCAAGCAGTGAATAAATGACTCATTAACTGATAATAAATTAAAAAATCTCTTGCCAACATCTACTAACCCCAAATCAATTTCTGTCATTAAATAAATTATAATATCTCGAGCCATACAGTAATATCAAGCGTAATCAGGCTCCGAATATTATCACGCATGATTTATGTCGAGGTCGTCTGGCTCGATCCAAAAATATACTGTATGCACTGCCGAGGGTCGAACAACACGAACCATATATGCATCTATTATATTGCCGAGGCGAACGGTTCGCTCCCATGAGAATAAAGAATTTTACCACGCTCGTGAAAGTTCTTGTGACGCGAGAGTACATGGATTTCTCAGAGATATTAAATATTCATCAATTATTCTCCAAAATAAGAATTCTAAATTAGAAGTTTTCAATTTTAAAATCTCTAGTCTCAGCTCTATTCAAGATAATTAATATGCATAACAAATATGACAGTACAATTAAAGCATGATGTAATCTAAGACTAGCAGTACATCTCATGAAATATTGATATGCACGGTCTCTCATCACCTAGTGCGTACATAGCTCCCCACACAAATAACACACAACAAGATATACCTAAGGGGATGAGTTCCCTCTTACAGGGTTAGGCAAGAGACTTACCTCGTTCTCAAGCTCATTTCCGGTCCACAAATACGCTCTAAGTCCTCAACTTGGAGCCAAACAATCCGAAACTAGCCAAATATTATATAAATAAATCAATATATACTCAAAAGTTCATAATTAAATATTGGAGTAATTACCCAACCCAATTTGGAAGATTCCTAAAATTTGCCCCCGGGCCCACGTGCCAGGATTTCAGAAATTTTCGAAGATAATTATTACCCATAACCTCACGAACTCAAATATATAATTTTCACCCAATTCCATAACCATTTTCGTGGGTAAATTCCATTTTTATCACAATCTAGGTTTTTCAACTAAACCCACAATTTTCACTATTTTACATGTTAAAATCTACCCAAAATTTATGTATTTAATTTATATTGGGTAGGAATTACTTACCTTCAATAGCGAGGTGGAAATCCCTATCTAAGACGCTCCAAAAATCGCCCAAAGAGTGAAGTAAATGAACCAAAATGGCTTATATCCCGTGTTAAATGGACCTCACTACCTCTCAGTGATTTCCGCTTCTACGGAGAATTGGCCGCTTCTGCGGCTCCGCATCTACAAAAAATGCATCGCAGATGCAGCCTTCCGCTAGCTGGCCTACTTCCGCTCTGCAGACAAAGGCTCACTTCTGCAAGCCCGCTTCTGTGGCGTACATGCCGCCCTGCGACCTTGTCCGCTTCTGCGGTCATCTGCCTCGCACCTGTGCTTTCGCAGGTGCGCTCCTTTCTTCGCTTCTGCGACTACGCGCCCAAGCTGCCCAAGCCGCTTCTGCGAGCTTCACCTCGCTTCTTCCAGGTCGCTTCTGCGACCAAACTTCCGCAGAAGCGGTCGTACTAGCAACAGAAAATTTCCAGCTCTTCAACATGGCCCAAATCAATCCGAACCCCGTCCGAAACTCACCCGAGCCACTCGGGGCCTTAACCAATATATCAAAAAGTTCATATACATAAGACGGACTCACTCAAACCCACGAAAAGCGTAAAGCAGCATCAAAATTAAGAATCACACTCCAAACCAAATCGAATCAACTCATGAACATCAAGTTCTTCCAACTTGCTCCGGACGCACTGAATCACACTTAAACTACTCGGAATGACACCCAATTTTGCATGCAAGCCTTAATTCACCATGCGGAGATATTCCCAGGCTCGGATTCCCAAACGGACCTCGATAACACCAAAACCTACTTCAACCCAAATATAAAGCATTTTAAAACCTTCAATGCGCCAACTTTCAACTTTAGGCGCCGAAGCGCTCCCGGGTCATCCAAAACCCGATCCGAACACACGCCCAAGTCTAAAATCATCATACGAACCTATTGGAATGGTCAAATCTCGATTACGGGGTCATTTACTATAATTTGACCCAAGTCAAACTTAAGCCTCATTTATTTTTTTAAGATTAAGACGTCTGAATCTGAATACACATCTGAATATCAAGATGTGTATTAAGATTAAGGCATCTAAATCTGAATACACATCTGAATATTAAGATGTGTATTAAGGTCTGAATACTAAATGATTAAGACTGTTTAATTTTTAATATATGAATGTATAAAATTTATCTTTATTTGAAAATTAATAAACATAAAATTCAAATGAAATACTAATTAATCTAATAATTAATAAAATATATAATTTTTTTAAAAATATAATAATTGCCGGCGGTGATGGCTAATTATGGTGCTTGTGAATGCCGACTAGAGGCGGTAATTGCTGGTTGGTTTGATTGATGGTGGTGGTTAAGGGTAGTAGCTAGTGGTTATTAGTAGTGGTGGCGATTATGATTGAGGATGATGGTGGTGAGTGGTGATAGTTAATAATGGTGGGTGGTGGTGGTAGTTGTGATTGAGGAAGGTGGTGGTGGGTGGTGGTAATTTATAATGATGGGTAGTGCCGGTTATGATTGTTGTGATGGGATGGTTAGTTGTGGTAGTTGAGGTGGATTAGTGTTTGTGGTTGAGAATGATGGTGGTGGGAGTGGTGTGGATGGCGGGTGGTGGTAGTCGATTATGGCAGTGGCTATGATCGAGGATGATGGTGGTGATGGTAGTTGAGTACGATGGTGGTGATGGTATGGTGGTAGTTGATAATGCTAGGCAGTGTCAACAATTAATAATGAATATGAATGATAGCATCTTAATAAAATTAAGTCTCTGTTATGGATCTTAATCATACAGACATATTCAGACATAAAGTGATTGTGAAGTAAAAAAAATTAACTCACTTAATAATGAAGATATGAATAATTAAGATTCAGACCTCCATTAAGTGGAAAAAAATGAGGCCTTAACCCTTTTAAGCTAATAATAAGGAACTAAGCGTTCTAATTTCAACCCAAACCCGAACTAACCATCCCCACAAGTCATAAAATAGTAAAAGCACGTACGAGGGTCTTATTTAGGGGAACAGGGATCCAGAAAGCAAAATGACCTGTTGGGTCGTTGCATTCTCCACATCTTAAACAAACGTTCGTCCTCGAACGTGTCTAGAATCGTACCTGGAGTGCCGAATAAGTGTGGATATCTGCTCCGCATGTCCTCCTCGGTCTCCCAAGTCCCCTCCTTAATTGGTTGACCCCTCCACTGAACTTTTATCGGAGAAATCTTTTTGGATCTCAACTAGCGAACCTGCCTGTCAACAATGGCAACTGGCTCCTCCTCATAACCCAGGCTCTCATCTAACTGAAGTGTGCTATAGTCTAACACATGCGACCTGTTGTCATGATACTTCCAGAGCATAGACACGTAGAAGACTGGATGAACTTCTGACAGATTGGGAGGCAAAGCAAGCTCATAAGCAACCTCCCCAACTCATCTCAATACCTCAAATGGACCTATAAACCTTGGGCTCAACTTGCCCTTCTTCCCGAACCTCATGATTCCCTTCATCGGGGAGACCTTTAATAGAACCTTATCGCCCACCATAAATGATAAGTCACGCGCCTTCTGATCCGTGTAACTCTTCTGTCTGGATTGTTTTGTGCGAAGTCGCTCCTGAATCAACTTTACCTTTTCCAAGGCATCCTTCACCAAGTCAGTACAATATAACTTAGCCTTGCTGGATCAAACCATCCGATGGGCGAACGACATCGCCGACCATATAAAGCCTCAAATGGAGCCATCTTGATGTTGGACTGATAACTGTTGTTGTAAGAAAACTCGGCCAAAGGCAAGAATCGATCTCATTGCCCTCCGAAGTCAATCATACGTGCTCTGAGCATATCCTCCAAGATCTGAACTGTTCGCTCCGACTTCTCGTCGGTCTGCGCATGAAAAGCTGTTGTGAGCTATACCCGGGTCCCCAACTCACTCTGTACTGCCCTCCATAAATGCGAAGTAAACTGAGGGCCTCTATCTGATATCATAGAAATAGGCACCATGCAACCAAACAATCTCCAGAATGTAAATCTGCGCAAATCTCTCTGAAGAATACGTGGTCACGACCGGAATGAAGTATGCTGACTTAGTCAGCCTATCAACAATGACCCAAACTGCATCAAACTTCCTCAAGGTCCGCGGCAACCCAACTACGAAGTCCATAGTGATGCGCTCCCATTTCCACTCAGGTATAAGCATCTGCTGGAGTAGGCCACCTGGCCTCTGATGCTCATACTTAACCTGCTGGTAATTTAGGAACCTCGTTACATACTTGACTATGTCCTTCTTCATCCGCCGCCACCAATAATGCTGCCTCAGGTCATGATACATCTTCGTAGCATCTGGATGAATAGAATACTGAGAACTGTGTGCCTCCTCTAAAATCTTCTCCCTTAATGCATCGACATTAGGGACACACAAACGACCCTGGAGTCGCAAAACACCATCTTCACCGATAATAACCTCCTTGGAAACACTCTGTAGTACCGTCTCTCTGAGAACCAATAAGTGCGAATCATCGTACTGGCAAGCCTTGATCTGCTTGAATAGTGAAGACTGAGTGACAACGCATGCAAGAACTCGGCTGGGGTCTGAAATGTCCAACCTCACAAGTCTATTAGCCAAGGACTAAATGTTCAAAGCTAATGGCCTATCCTCTGCGGAAATGAATGCCAAACTATCCATACTCTCCGCCTTTCTTCTCAAGGAATCCACAATTACGTTTGCCTTACCCGTATGATAAAGGATAATATATTATAATCTTTTAGTAACTCAAGCCACCTGCATTGCCTCAAATTGAGATCTATATGCTTGAATAAATGATGCAAGCTGCGATGATCGATGTAAACCTCATAGGACACCCCATAAAGATAATGCCTCCAGATCTTGAGAGCATAAACTATCGCGGCCAACTCCAAATCATGCATGGGGTAATTCTTCTTATGGGGCTTCAGCTGACGTAAAGCATATGCAATAACTCGCCCCTCCTGCATCAATACACAACCCAGGCCAACGCATGAAGCGTCACAATACACACTATACATCCCTGAACCAGAAGGCAGCACTAACACCGGTGCTGAAGTCAAGGCGGTCTTGAGCTTCTGGAAGCTCGCCTCACAATTGTCGGACCATCAAAATGGATTACCCTTCTGGGTCAATCTAGTCAAAGGTGCTGCAATAGATGAGAAGCCCTCCACAAACTGACGATAATAACCTGCTCACCCCAAGAAGCTCCTGATCTCGGTCGCTGTGGTAGGACGAGGCCAACTCTAAACTACCTCGATCTTCTTGGTATCTACCTTAATACCCTCGCTTGATAAAACATGCCCCAAGAATGCCATAGAGTCTAACCAAAACTCACACTTAGTGAACTTAGCATATAGCTTCTATTCCCGCTAGGTCTGAAGCACCACTCTCAAATGCTGCTCGTGCTCCTCCATGCTACGCTAGTAGATCAAAATGTCATCAATGAAGACAAATGACAAACGAGTCAATATATGGCCTGAACACCTGGTTCATCAAATCCATAAACGCCGCCGGGGCGTTAGTCAAACCAAAGGACATCACTAGAAACTCATGGTGGCCATATCTAGTCCAGAAAGCCGTCTTCGGAACATCCGAATCACGAATCTTCAACTGATGGTACCCTGATCTCAAGTCAATCTTAGAGAATACCCTGGCACCCTAAAACTGGTCAAATAAATCATCAATACGTGGCAATGGGTACTTGTTTTTAATGGTAACTTTGTTCAATTGGCAGTAAATCAATGCACATCCGCATAGTCCCATCTTTCTTCTTCACAAATAACACCGGTGCATCCCAAGGCGACACACTCGGTCTGACGAACCCCTTTGCTAGCAACTTTTCAAGCTGTTCTTTCAACTTCTTCAACTCTTTCGGAGCCATTCGGTACGGAGGAATAGAGATATGCTGGGTACCTGGAGCCAAATTAATGTAGAAATTGATATCACGGTCTGGCAGCATGCTTGGAAGATCAGAAGGAAACACATCAGAAAACTCTAAAACCACGTGCACTGAATCAATCACTGGAGTCTCTGTGGTAGTATCCTGAACATAAGCTAGATAAGCCAAACAACCCTTCTCGACAATGTGTCGAGCCTTCAGAAAAGAGATAACTCGACTAGATGCACTGACAGACGAACCCCTCCACTCCAATCTAGGCAGCACTTTCATCACCAAGGTAACAGTCTTGGCGTGACAATCAAGGATGGCGTGAATGGAGACAACCAATCCATGCGCAGGATGAACCTCAAAGTCGGTCATATCATGCAACAGAAGGTCCGCGCTAGTCTCATAACCACAGAAAGTCACAATACAGGACCAGTAGATCCGATCCACCATAACAGAATCACCCACTGGCGTTGGCACATATACAAGAGTACTCAAGGACTCGCGAGGAACACCTAGGAAATGAGAAAACAGAGATGAAATATATGAATAAGTAGACCCTAGATGAAATTGTGCTAAAGCATCCCTACCGCTAACAGAAATAATACCTGTGATCATAGCATCTGAGGCCACTGCATCTGGTTTGGCCGAAAAAGAATGGAACCTAGCTGGAGCGCCACCTGACTGGCCTCCACCTCTAGGACGGGCTCTACCTACCTGCACTCCGCCTCTGGGCGGTCGGACGGCTGGTGCGGCAGTTGGTGCTGAAATCATAGGTTGGTGACCCTGCTGTGCTGCCTTGCCCCGAAGTCTAGGACAAATCCTCTTCATTTGGCCAGGATCCTTGCACTCATAACAACCCCTCGAAGCGTGAAGTCTGACCCTGATGGCCTGAATACCCACCGGAGGAACCCTGAATAGCTGGTGGGCGGTAGGAGCTCTCTGGCATGGCACTGAATAGGGCCGCAATGGAGCGCCCCGAGAAGGCGGCGGTGCTGGATATATGGGCCTACTAGGCTGACCTCTACCAAATTGACCTCAGCCCATAGACAGAGCACCATTGAACCCTCCGGAATAATAGCACCATTTGTCCCACGGCATCTGTTCTCAGCTCTGCTGATGAACACCCTCGATCCTCCGAGCTATCTCCACATCTAGCTTGTAAGAAGTCCTCATCCAAACCTCCCAGGCCATGGTGGCCTGGATACCAGAGTGCAACCCTACAATAAACCTCTGCACCCTCTCTGCATTGGTAGGAAGTATCATAAGTGCATGGCGAGACAACTCAGAGAATCTCGCCTCAAAGTCGGCCACGGACATCTGACCCTGCTGGAGCTGCTCAAACTAAAATCGAAACTCTTCCCTCTAAGGAATATACCTATCCAAAAAGATATGTGTGAATTGGTCCCAAGTCAAGGGAGGAGAACCTGCTAGTCTGCCGAAAAGATAGGACTGCCACCATCTACGGGCCCTGCCCTCCAGCTGAAAGGTGGTAAAGTCCATCCCGCGGGACTCCAATATCCTCATGTTGTGCAGTATGTCCTTGTAATGATCAATAAATTCCTGGGGGTCCTCATGTCGCTCACCTCCAAAGACAGGAGGATGTAGCCTGGTCCATCTGTCCGATAGCTTTTGCGGCTCACAGGCCGTTACTGGTCTAGGCTCAGGTATAGCTGCTGCAACTGGCTGAGCTCCGCCCACGGGTAGTGCGCTCGGGGTCTGATATACGGCAGCTGCATGCCCTGGAGCCTGAGCGGTAGGGGTCTGTGCTCCCCCCCGCTTGAGATATGGCTGGGTCTACTAGAAATAAACTAGCCTGAGCCATAGAATCCATGAACTGCAGCATACGGCCCATGACCTCCTGGAATCCGGGTGCACACATGAAATCCATTAGGGCCGGCTCTGCTACAGGCACCTCGTCCTGCTCCTCCATAATAGTGTCCTCTATTGGATTCACTGGTGGCATAACTTGAGCAACTCTAGGACGTCCTCATCCTCTACCACGAGCTGGAGTCCTCCCTAGGCCTCTGCCTCGGCCTCTAGCGTCAGGGGTGAGAAATTCCTCCATGATTAGGTACATCTGCCACTCGCGTTCTCACCATCTGTGAGAGAATAAGAGAAAGATACTTAGCACAACATCAACTGCACGATAGGAGATGAAGAAAGAGTAGATTCCTAACAGCCTATAGCCTCTCGAAGATAAGTACGGATGTCTTGGCACCGATCCGCAAGACTCTATTAGGCCTGCTCATAACTTGTGAGACCTACATGAACCTAGAGCTTTGATACCATGTTGCCACGATCCAATTTCACTTATAGGCCGTGATTGCGCCCAACGTCGCTGCTAGGCAAGCCAACGATGAACTAGCCATGTATTTATTCTTCTTAACAACTTCGAAATAGTTGATTTTTATTTATTAAGTAAGTAAGAGGTGAAAAATTTAATAAAATAAAATGGAAACTAATATAAGAACAAGTATGGTGAAATAATTACTCAAAAGCCATCAAGTGTCTACTAGCATAATTCCAAGACCTGGTGTCACAAGTGTATGAGCTACGAGTAGAATATACAAAATACTAATCTACTGTCTGAAATAGCGTAGACAGAAAGTAAATGCAAAAGAGAGACTCGGGGTGCTGCAGAACGGACTCGGAAAGCAGCTCACCACTAAGTCTCGGAGTATCAGGGGTGCGCTCCGGGATGACTACTAGATGCACCTGGCTTATATCCTGCACGATTAGTGCAGAAGTGTAGCTTTTGAGTATAAAAACAACATGTACCCAGTAAGTATCCAGTCTAACCTCGAAGAAGTTGTGACTTACTATGGGCTAATAATAAAATACAAAAATTCTAAACAGGTATGGGACATGGAAATAATAATAATAACACAATGTTAAACAGTGAATAAATGACTCATTAACTGATAGTAAATTACAAAATGTCTAGCCAACATCTACTAACCCCAAATTAATTTCTGTCATTAAATAAATTATAACCTCTCGAGCCACAAAGTAATATCAAGTGTAATCAGGCTCCGAGTATTATCATGCACGATTTATGCCGTGGTCGTACGACCCGATCTATAAATATACTGTGTGCACTGGCGAGGGTCGAAAGGCACGAACTATAGATGCATCTATTATACTGCCAAGGCGAAAGACCCGCTCCAATGAGAATAGAGAAGTTTACCTCACTCACGGAAGTACTTACGATGCGAGAGGACATGGATTTCTCAGAGATATTAAATATTCATCAATTCTTCCCCAAAATCAGAATTTTAAATTGGAAGTTTTCAACTTTAATATCTCTAGTCTCAGCTCTATTCAAGTGCATAACAAATATGACAGTACAATTAAAGCATGATATAAATCTAAGACTACTAGGACATCTCATGGAATATAGCTACGCACGGACTCTCGTCACCTAGTGCGTACATAGCTCCCCACACAAATAATACACAACAAGATTCACCTAAGGGGATGAGTTCCCTCTTACAGGGTTAGGCAAGAGACTTACCTCGTTCTTAACCTCACTTTCAGTCCACAAATACGGTCTAAGGCCTCAATTTGGTGCCAAATAACCCGAAACTAGCCAAATATTATATAAATAAATCAATATATACTCAAAAGTTCATAATTTAACTATTGGATTACCTACCCAACCAAATTCGGAAGATTCCTAAAATTCACCCCGCCACGTGCTCGGATTCTGGAAATGTTCGAAGATAATTGTTACCCATAACCTCACGAACTCAAATATATAATTTTTATCCAATTCCATAAACATTTTCGTGGGTAAATTCTATTTTTATCAAAACCTACTTTTCAACTAAACCCACAATTTTCACTATTTTACATGTTCAAATCTACCCATAATCTATGTATTTAACTTTCATTGGGTAGGAATTACTTACCTTCAATAGCTAAGTGGAAATCTCTCTCTAAGAATCTCCAACCAAAATGGCCTAAGTCCCGTATAAATGGACCTCACTGCCTCCCAGCGATTTTCGCTTCTGGGGAGAATTGACCGCTTCTGTGGCTCCACATTTGCGGAAAATGCATCTCAAATGCGGCCCTCCCCTAGCTGGCTGACTTCCGCTTCTGCGGATGAAGGCTCGCTTCTGTGAGCCTGCTTCTGCAGCGTACATGCCGCCCCCGCGACCCTGCCCGCTTCTGCGGTCATCTGCCTCTCTCCCTGCACTTTCACAGGTGCGCTCCTTTCCTCGCTTCTGCGACTACACACCCAGGCTGCCCAAGCCGCTTCTGCGACCAAACTTCCGCAGAAGCGGTCGCACCAGCAACAGAAAATTCCCAGCTCTTCAACATGGCCTAAATTGATCCGAACCTCGTCCGTAACTCGCCCGAGCCACTTGCGAACTTAACCAAATATATCAACAAGTTCGTAAACATAAGATAGACTCGCTCAAACTTTCGGAACGCGTAAAATAACATCAAAATTAAGAATCACACTCCAAACCAAATCGAATCAACTCATGAATTTCAAGTTCTTCCAACTTGCTCCGAACACGTCGAATCACACTTAAACTACTCGGAATGAAACCAAATTTTACATCAAGCCTTAAATCACCATACGGAGCTATTCCCAGGCTCGGAATCACAAACGGACCTCAATAACACCAAAACCTACTTCAACCCAAATTTAAAGCACGTTAAAACTTTCAGCGAGCCAACTTTCAACTTCAGGCACCGAAACGCTCCCAGGTCATCCAAAACCCGATTCGAACACACGCCCAAGTTCAAAATCATCATACGAACCTATTGGGACCATGAAATCCTGGTTCCGGGGTCGTTTACCGCAAATGTTGACCCAAGTCAAACTTAACCATTTTAAGCCAATAATAAGGAACTAAGTGTTCCGATTTTAACCAAAACCCTTTCAAACCCGAACTAACCATCCCCGCAAGTCATAAAACAGTAAATGCACATACGGGGGTTTTATTTAGGGGAACAGGGATCTAGAAAGAAAAATGATTGGTTGGGTCATTACAATATATATTCAACTTAAATACATTATAAATTCTATTAAATCACTACTTCAATTTTACAAGTTATCATGCTTCGTTTTTAATTTTAGTAAGAATGCTTAATCCTTGAGAATTTAAGATTTATACCGTGATTTTTATTTGAGAAGCTATATATTCTTAAGTTCGTTCTAGAAGACACAAACAAGATCAATTAATTGATAGAAGACGTTTTCCATTTTCTCAGTGAGAAAATGCAAACTGTTATATTAATTTAATCAATAAGAATATTTCCAACAAATAATATAACCATGCATACATTTGGATGCATGGTCATATATTTTCTTTCTCTGGAAGTAATAGTCTATAATTATAATGAAGTTACGTGCAGTTGACGGGTTCTGAAAGAACTATGTTAATACTGTCATATTAATAATAAATGGTAGACAATATCTTATATATAATACTACAATTTTTTTTGACGTTTTTATTTTTTGAAGAAATAATTTATTTTTTCGAAAGGTATAAAAATTGGTATTTCAATTAATTTTGACTATGGCAATTAACTGTACAGATTTTTAATTTGTTGGGTACCTTAAATGTATATGATTTTTTGTTAGGTTTCTTTTACGAAATTTTTATTCTTTGAGAATATTTATTTTCAAGCTCCAAATAAAATAAAACAACCAAAAAGGTATTGTTCAAATAGTTCTCCCTCGTTAGGATACTTCGTCTAAAATTTAGAATTTGAAGTTTACCAATATTATTTTTATAATTTTTGAATTATTACAGTTAATTTGTGATATGATTTGTGCAGGATAAGGCTGGGCGAAGATGGGTGTATTTTGTGGGGAAACTAATTTACTCCCAATTATATTGGCTAATAAAAAAGAATAACTTTTGTATATTTTGTTTGATTGTTTTCTCCGACATTAGCAAGTTTGGCAGATATATCAGCCCAAGCTTGCAACTCCATGAATAATTCTGCATATCTAGTGTATCAAACCTTGATTCGCCTGGACATAATTTATGCATTATAAATTTTTTTGGTATATGTGTACTTTATATTCACTTTACATAATTCAAATAAGGGAAAAATTTATATTTAGGATTTTTTAGATAGTTCAAATAAGGAAGAATTTAATAGACAAAATTTAGTTAGTTTTGAACTCCTAAATATTAGGTAAATAATTAAATTAGTATACCTAAATAAAAGAAAAATAGTTAAATGACTATTTTGTCTAGTGTGAAATTTATTTTTAAAGGGCAGAAAAGGCAAATGATATTTTACTAAGTGCCTTCGTACTTTTAATATAGTACTAGTCTCTATGTATGTGCTTCGCACGCAAATCTTCAGTCAATTATTTGTATAAAGGAGCCCAAAATTAAACTTAAGCAATATTATGTACAAGAAATAAGTTTGTTTGAAGATATGGTTTTTTTAATAAGTTTGAAGTATCTTCAGTCTATTATTTGTTATTTAAAATGAAAATTTATTTTCCACTATGATTTTCAAATTTTAAACAATTTTTTTGAACCAAAAGAAGCAATTTTTGAAGATATGGTTGGTGACGTCCACAACACACATCAATAAGAGATATGATACGGTCGTATGCAATAATAATTACCCAACTATGAGTCGGGGTCGAACCCACTGGGAGTTACAAGGGGTGTCAGGAGTATATATTTGAAGCAAGTGAATGGCTACCTAAATTGCACTTTCATAATTGAGTTTTGATTTCGACTTCAACTATAACTTTAATGATTGCAAGCTAAGGTAAAAAACTAGAGATGAATGTCTTTTTGATGTTTTTCCAAATAGTTTAAAGGCCTAGGGTAGTGACCATAATCTAGACGTTAATACTTATTTTGTTGATTGAGGTGTATTATAGCTCTCAACTCTATGTTACCCACTCAATACATCTCGGTTAGAGAGTGATTTTGTCAAATTTGGCTCTCTCAAGTCCAAATGGGTGTCAAATTATCACGATCCGAAGATCCAACTAGTCGTGATGGCACCTAACCCAATCCGTTAGGTAAGCCAATTAACAATTGACCGATCCCAAGAAATTAATAAGACAATTAAATAAAAGAAATATCTAAAACTAATACATTCCCCAAGGACTGGTAGTACAAATCATAAGCTTCTATGATTAAAGTTTACAAAGCTGGTATGAAATAAATACATCATTTGTTTGAAATGTGCATAAACAGATTGTTATGAATCTAAGGCTACCATGAACAAGAGGCAGCTACGACCGGAACGTAGGTACATCTTCAAATCCAGCTTCTGTCAATCTCAGTAGCGTTAGCAGCCAATATCTGCATGCAAGGTGCGGAAGTGTAGTATGAGTACAACCGACCTCATGTACGCAATAAGTAACAAACCTAACCTTAGGTTGAAAGTAGTGATGAGCTGGAACAAAGGTCAGGTCCAACCCCAATAGCCAACAACAGTTCATAATAACGTAAAACAAGTAATTCAGAGATGCAATGCTTAGCTTATTCATAGTTTCCCGAAAAAAAAAATAGTTCCACTTTCAAGTATATCAGTGAAAGCCCAAATCCTTTACCGAAATCGTCAAAAATATGAGTAAGTTTGAAAATAGTAATTTTTCCCAAAAATCCTTTCAACAATAAATAAGATGTTCCATTTTTATTTCTAGATAGCCAGTGTAACATAATCACTATGTCCGTCTGTCAATATGTGTGAGAAGTCATAAATGACATGATACCATACATCATGAGGAAAAATGCATCTCTATGCCTGTATGTCATATGTGCATGTCAATGCAATGCATGCTCAATCACTCAGTATTGTACTCACACTCTCATGGTACTCAATCTCTCCTTCTCACTTTCCACTCATCATGCTCAATCACTCTACATGCTCAATCACTCAGTATTGTATATGGCCAATCCAGCCAAGGGAAGATCCATCTCGAATATATACATAGCAACTGCCAGTCAGTCACTTAGTACTGTATAAGGCTAATCCAGCCAGGGGAAGATCCATCTCCAAATATAAATGCTTTGGACAAGATCCATGTCCAGGGAAGATCCATCCCTCAATATAAATCAACCGCGTGCAGACTCTTGAAGGGCTCCTTCAGCCCAAGCGCTATATCAAGCCAATCATGGCACAAATCAATATAACCTGCTGCGGCGTGCAGCCCGATCCCATAATATAATCAATATAACATGCTGCGTGCAGCCTGATCCCATAATATCACTCATACTCAGGCCCTCGGTCTCACTCAGTCAGCAATCTCTCCAGTGTCTCGGGCTCACAATACCATGAAACTAGCCCACAATGATGATATGATATGTCGATAGATAGCATCAGTGACTGAGATATGATATGAAATGAATGAACATGACCGAGTTTGAAATTGCAATTTAAACAAGTAATTCAACAGCAATATGACCTCGGTGGGCCCCAACAGAATAAGGATAAAGCCTAGACATGGTTTCTATCATGGATCACAACTCAATAGCTCTAGTACGTAAAGATTTTATGGTTACAGATAAGACAAGGTAGCTACAAAGTACCAGAGGAATAACAGAGTCACAATTCACACGGTGCACGCCCACACGCCTGTCACCTAACATGTGCATCACCTCAACACCAAACACATAGTACGTAATTCGGGATTTCATACGCTTAGCACCAAGTTTAGAAGTGCTACTTACCTGGAACAAGGAAATTCCAACACCGAACAAGCCAAGCGACGCTCCAAAATGCCATTACGCGCGTACCGACCTCCAAATGGCTCAAAACTAGCCAAAAGCAACTCAAGTACATCAAATAATTCCAAAGGAAACAAACCCAATCTATAAAGGTCAAATATTTAATCAAAAGCCCAAAATCGGCCAAAAAGTCAAAACTCGAGCCCGCACCTCGGAACCTGATGAAACTCAAATAATCCGACAACCCATAAAATTCGGAGTCTAACCATACTAGTTTCACTCAAATCCGACTCCAAATCGATGTTCAAAACTCAAAAATTCATATTATGAAACTTTATGCTAAAACCCCCCAATTTCTCTTTTGGAATCCTCAATCAAATGCCGAAAATGAAGATAGATTCATGATATAAAATCAATAATGAGTAGAGAACACTTACCCCAGTCCACATGGTGAAAATTGCTTCAAGAATTGCCTCAATCCGAGCTCCATAGCGCCCAAAATGTAAAAATAGTCGAAACCCCCGAAATAGAGCACTTTATAATCTACCCAGGTATTCCTCTTACGCGAATGCGGGAAGTCCATCGCGTTCGCGATGAACAAAATATACTGCCACCAAAATTACTCTTCACGTTTGCAGTACACTCCTCGCGAACGCGACTCACCGATGGCTCAGAACTTCGCCAACACGGCTCTAACTACGCGAACGCGACGAAGAAGGCCTCCAGCTCAACCCTACGCCTCCGCGATCCCTCATACGCAAACGCGAAGAAGACTTGCCCCAACTCTAGGCGAACACGTTCGACCTGTCGCGAACGCGTTGAAGAAAATTCCCCAGTTCCATAAATCACTACGTGATCGCAGCCATTTGTTCGCGATCGCGAAGAACAACAGAGACATCAGAAACCAGCAGAAACCAGCAACTCCAAGCCAACCCGAAATGATCCGAAACCACCCTAAAACTCGCCCGAGCCCTCGGTACCCCATCCGAACATACCAAAAGTCCCATAATACAACACGGACCTACTCGATGCCTCAAATCACACATAACAGTGTCAGAACAACGAATCACACCTCAAATCAAAATCTATGAACTTTGAACTTTTAATTTCCAAAACTCGCGCCGAAACATATCAAATCAACCCGGAATGAACCCAAAATTTTCACACTAGTCCCGAATAACCTAATGAAGCTATTCCAATTGCCGAAACCACAATTCGAATCTGATATCCTCAAAGTCAACTTCCGGTCAAACTTATGAACTTTTCAAATCTTCAAATTTCCAGCTTTTGCTAATTTGTGCCGATACCTTCTAGAAACATCCAAATGCAAATCCGGGCATGCACTCAAGTCTAAAATTACCATCCATACCTAACAGAACCATAAAAACTCCGCTCCCGGGGTCAAAGTCATGAAATGTCGAACTTGGTCAACTCTTCCAATTTAAAGCTTCCACAATGAAATTCATTCTTCCAAATCGATTTCGAATAACCTGAAAAACCAAAACCGATGATTCACGTAAGTCATAATATATCATACGATGCTGCTCAAGACTTCAGATAGCTAAACGAAATGCAAATGATCAAAACGACCGGTCGGGTCGTTACATCCTCCCCACTTAAACATACGTTCGTCCTCTAACGTGCCAAGAGTTGTTCTTAAGCTGTCAGATCAGCGTGTAACCATACCATGCACATATCCGTGGGTGATCCCACGTCACCCTATTCCATATAGGTCCGACGACACAACCTACTGAAGATCATTAATTCAATTTTAGCCCATAGACCTTAGAATCCAATTTCCAACATCCGAAATTTCCTATAAGACCCAAATCTCGCATCTATACACTGTATAAGTCTGAATAAGCTACCTCGAGCCATAACTGTAACCCAAGACACAATCACATGATATACCACATTACTCACATACTCATAGCAAAAACTTCTAATCTGCATAGCTGCTTAAAATAACTCGGTACTGGTAATAAACCTCATGTCAAACAAAACCTCATTCGAAAATGTTCGTGCACTGATGAAAGAAATACGTAGAAACTCGTAACCACTTATCAGACCAACAAGTCACGAAACTCTCCCTCCTTCGACAAGATCTATAGCCAATTTCTAAGCCGACTTCCGATATTATTCTTCCGTAGTCAAATCCGATAGTATCCACTCTAGGTCCAATGACCATCCTTCTGCCTGTCTCATATGTGTGGAACCTGGTCTCTTTCGGTTCTAGCCTCCTCATCTCATCAAACACAACAACCCTAGTGACTTGCCACACCAATACAACCTAAAGCCACAACTTGTGCAATCCATGCACCAATAAGCAACAATCCAAATGTACTCCATCATGGAAAATGACTCACATGAGAAAACCATCCCGCAAGTTCAACAAGTAACACCACAATCGAAATGCTACGAACCCATCCTACATAGTAGGACCAAGACATGAATCTGACACAAGGAATCATATCGCGACATAACTCCGTTGCAATACGTGACCCCACCCAAACACTTGTCTGTATGAAATACCTTGAGCCACCATGCCCAAAATCAACAGCCACGTGTAATTTGACATCAAATGCCCAGGCGCATGACCATAATCACGGAGAAGCAAAAGACACAATGCCACACAACTCAAAAGAACATAACCAATGCGCAATCAATCATGCATCATCGAAATGCCCATCTCGCTCAAATTCTGCTATAAAGCCCAAATAGAACTGCACCACGTGTGCATTTAACCAACAAATCACAACCCCTCGTAGCATAAAAGAGTAACTCACAGAACATATCAGAACACGAATAAGCTCAACACCAATCGAATGGCACATCCCTCAACAATAGCAGTACGGAGTCAACCAATTTGACCCGGTGTAGAATATACATCTTCATTGGTCTACCAACGGGCCCCGAATCCACTTTGGTCATCCACAAATAGATAAATAACCATCTGAAGGTCCGCAATGACTGAATCATAACACTTACTATCATTTGGCTAGCTCTGGCTATAACTTCAAAGTCCACGACCACGGAACAATCTATTTCTGAGAACTCCCAGTCCCCAAATCCATAAACATACAAATCACCTTATCTGATCTCAAACCCCCCCCTCCACCGATTGTCCAACACATCTCTCATACACGATCATCCCACGAGGAGTACTTCTATAACTCTTCTGTGCCACATAGCAGAATCTGAATATCAGTAGTCGCTCACCCAGGCGAGCACTGCAATACCAATGAAGCATCCGTAAGTCAAAACACATTGCGCCTTCTGAAATGCACACTTTTCTCAGGCAATACCAAGTAGTAATAGTATTCACCTAGACATCTGAAACCATCCATGTTGTCTAAGAATTCATTACTTTCCCTTCAAAATTGAACCGTGACCTTGCACATGCAAATCTCAATCCCACACAATATGCCGCATCTATCATGTCATCACAAGAAAAGCACGAGAATCTCATAATCAACTCTAAGTCACAAGCAAACTACATTCTCAATTAGCCAGGAAACTTCCATTTGATCTCATCCAGGAGAAAATCACAATACGCAACATGTTCCTCACACCAGTAGGAAATATACATCTCGAACCGTGGTAGAAACCATTGAGTACACTTTGAAACCCATTTGCACATAACCAAGTCATCATAACTGAATCTCTCTAACTCCTCCAAGCCACACAGGTCGCCAAACCCAAGATTATTGCCACAAAACACCAGTAGAGACAAACCACATCATAAGTACCCAAAGAACCGATCATATCCATCACTATGCTGATCCAACCTACTACCAAACTGTCCTATTTCTCCGAGTTCCTTCTGAATTACCCTCAAGGTGACACTTCTCCTTGCCAAAACACCACGATCCTTAACCAAAACTCACCCCACGAGATCCTAGAATAAAATCACAACACCCTGGCCGCTGAATTCTCTCTTAAGCACCCCAAAGCACCACAACCGAGACACCCACTCTGAAGAGACCTTATGTGAACCTAGAATTATTTACTCCACCTTCTTGATACTGAAATGAAAATCCACAATGATATAGAAATACCGCGAGTCTCGACGCCATCCAATGTAAATCTCGTACCCTAGCCATATACAAATCCAAAAAAATTCTCAATTGCTACGTATAAATCTTGAACCCATTAGAACCTTCTCGAGAGTCCTCCACTCTGCTCAACTCTCAGTCGCACCGCCCCAAATGGGCCGAACGATCTGTGCCCCACTAGCACGACAACACCCAAAGAAGTAATCCACACCTCTAAGCAACCGAGTAAATCCTACTCCATGCGCACTACATCCTTTATGAATAACAACTCAATCATTCAATGATTCACATATACCCATAAACAACCCATACCCAGAAATTCCTTTACTCGAGTCATCCTTGATCTTAGCCTCTGCAAGTCATAACTGATTCACCAGTATACCTCAAACCGAAACCAATAGAACACATAATCGTGCAATCAACTCATCGATAGCAGACTTCCCCACTTAGCTCAAAGCCATGGAATAAAACATCTGATAACTTACAATAGCCATACCCCATTACTGCCATAATACCGCAG
The DNA here is from genome assembly GCA_002018475.1 of Nicotiana obtusifolia. Lineage (NCBI taxonomy): Eukaryota > Viridiplantae > Streptophyta > Magnoliopsida > Solanales > Solanaceae > Nicotiana > Nicotiana obtusifolia. The sequence goes on along the minus strand of MCJB01051186.1, from coordinate 103,780 downwards.
TGAGGTTCAACTAAATCATTCATAATCTCATGTAACACAAACCATCTAATACTTCAAATTATCTGCAATTCTCGCATTCACCCTTATAACAGTCAAGCCAACTTCCAAAAGCGGTCCAAAATTAAATTGCAACACATATAATTCTCTGGTAATGGAGAACTCTCTACAAAAACAAGATAGGGATCAAGTAACCTCAGGAAACCCCGCAGGAGATAACCCACCTGCTTAGCCTCAAACTGACACCTCTTTATACCCTTTCACAACCATAACTACTGTGCGATCACTTAATCTTCCTGAGTCTGAACTCACCAACAAGGAATGAGAACCTAATTCGTCCCACATTTAAACAACATGAAAGACCCTACAATACACTCATAACTCGAGACTATACGTCAAATCAAGACAAAAATCAAACACCCAATAGTCCTTTCTACATCTCAGGAAAAATCTTCTCATCACATTCAAACCATATGAACACATCTCGCAGTCACATCATACTCATCACATAGCCATCCAGCCACTCATCGAGTCACAAATTCTACTCATAGGGACATTACCGGACGTATAAGTCCAAAAGCACGTGCTTACACAACCTAAATCCCCGTGCTCAAGCTATCGTCAATACCCGGCCTCAAGTCCTCCGGACTGGCTCATCATCAGCACACAAAAATCACATCTCGCACCTTGTCCATTGAATCACAAGCCGTCGATGCATAGCTGATATCGTGCGCTCACATGCGCATACGAATGCGTGGAAGGAATTTCAAGCGTTATGCTTCAAGTTGAATCAATTCCGCATGATAAGGAATGAAAGATGGGAAGTATATCCTAAATGCTCTGTAGCCTCTCGAAGATAGGTATGGACGGCATCATACCGATCCACAAGACTCTACTAGACACTTGCTCATGACTTGTAGAGCCTATAAACCTAGAGCTTTGATACCAACTTGTCACGACCCAAAAATTCAACTAGTCGTGATGGAACCTAACCCAACCCGCTAGGTAAGCCAATTAACAATTGAGCAATCCCAATGAAATTAATAAGACAATTAAATAAAAGAAATATCTAAAACTAATACATTCCCCAAGGACTGGTAGTACAAATCATGATCTTCTAAGATTAGAGTTTACAAAGCTGGTATAAAATAAATACATTATCTGTTCGAAATGTGCATAAACAGATTATTATGAATCTAAGGCTACTATGAACAAGAGACAGCTACGACCGGAACACAGGTACATTTTCAAATCCAGCTACCATCAATCTCAGCAACGTCAACAGCCAATATCTGCACGCAAGGTGCAGAAGTGTAATATGAGTACAACCGACCCCATGTACTGAATAAGTAACAAACCAAACCTTAGGTTGAAAGTAATGACGAGCTGGAACAAAGGCCAAGTCCAACCCCAATAGCCAGTAACAGTTCATAACAACGTAAAGCAAGTAATAAAAGAATTAATTCAGAGATCAAATGCTCAGCTTATTCATAGTTTCCCGATAAAAAATAGTTCCGCTTTTCAAGTATATTAGTGACAACCCAAATCCTTTACCGAAATCGTCAAAAATATGAGTAAGTTTGAAAACAGTAATTTTTCCCAGAAATCCTTTCAACAATAAATAAGATGTTCTATTTTTCTTTCTAGATAGCCAGTGTAACATATATCACTATGCCTGTATGTCAATATGTGTGAGAAGTCATGAATGACATGATACCGTACAACATGAGGAAAAATGCATCTCTATGCCTGTATGTCATATGTGCATGTCAATGCAATGCATCTCAGAGATAAACTCATGTACTCACACTCTCATAGTACTCACTCTCTCCATCTCACACTTTCCACTCGTCATGCTCAATCACTCGACTTGCTCAATCACTCAGTACTGTATATGGCCAATCCAGTCAAGGGAAGATCCATCCCGAATATATACATAGGAACTGCCAGTCAGTCACTCAGTACTGTATACCTATGATTAAGCTTGCTTTCCTCGAGTCTCTTGCTTTGTTTCTTATACGGTGGTTTCCTACCTATGATTCAGCTTGCTTTCACGGAGTCCCTTGCTTTCTTCTCTATACTGTGGTATCAGAGCCAGCCCATCCTTTCGGAGGAAGGAACAGTTTACCAAATATGTCTGAGTCTTTTCCATCATCGTCTTCCTTAGCAAAAATAAATATGTCCCCTACTCTGTATAAAACCCTGTCCAAAAAATATGATTACCTTTATGAAGTAGACATCCTACCTGATGAACAAAAAGTGTCTTCCACCGAACTACCTCTTATAAACCCTTACTCAGCTTTCGCCAAAAAATCATCTACACCCAAACCTAATTCACCACCAATTCAGACCTCAAAACCTAAAAAGCCACCTAAACCTAAACAAATTCCGAAAATCAAAAATTCCCCACAACCACAGATATTCATGTTGAGTCCTTCAGGCTCCAATCATACTCATGATTTTCCTTCACTACAACCTTTTGAAAAAGAGGGAATTAGCCATGCTCCAAAAATTCCCAAGAAAAACGTCGTGCTGCCTACTGGAGAAAAACCCCCAACAAGTGACAATGAGGCAACCATAAACTGGCAATCCGAAAACTCTATCTGCCAAAACAAAGCTCTGACCAACATTGGCAACACCATAAAGAACCTGGCTCATACACAAAACAAAATGATGAGCAAGGTGGAAACAATTGAGAAAAAGATGGAGGAAACATCGTCTCGCCATGAAGGACTAATCAAAGCGTTGGAACTAAGGTTGGCAAATCTACAATATGAGATTTGTCCGCCAGGAACTTCACTCTTCCACTTCTTCCAACAACAACAAAAGGAGACGGTTTCCATCAAAGAACAGATTCAGCTCTTAAGAAATGACCACTTGAAGCCACAAACAACCCCATTTGTCCCTTCAAAACCTACTTTCTTTCCTATGTCTCCACAACCATATTCCCCACCTAAATTAGACAACACCTTTTCTACTTTTCCATCTATCTCACAGAATCCGTTCTCTTTTACCCAACCCGTAAAAGAAGAACAAGAGTTTGATATTGCAAAATTGGTTTGGGAAAGGAAAGATGCCCTTGCAGCACAAAAGCACGCCAAGAAAAGGCGAGACCATGCAGAAAGTTCAAAAGGGTCCAACCCAGAAAATCTGATGATTTCTGACCAGAAGGCTCCAGACCTCTATGTCTCTCAGCCAAGAGGCATATCAGAAGAAGAGACTCCATGGTCCGAATCTCTAAATTCGTCAGAAGATGAATCAACGGAAGATAGCTTTCAATCAAGCAATGAATCCATGACAAACTCTTCCGAAGATGACACAATCCCCCAATATTTGTCAATCAGCCAAAAGAGCCAGAGGTATCTGAGATAGATGACGAACAAGAAGGCATGATAGATGAGCCAATCCCAGAAAGAAGATATGAACCCATGACGTCCAAGCCAGTTGGCACTGGCTTCCATACTTTCACCTTAGACGACGTCAAGGTTTCAAAATGGCCTCAGAGGATCCAAGGCTTCTATACTTGGATGGTGACCAAAAATTTGGCACAAAGAGAAAAGTATGTCATCCTGTCAGAACTCACTTCACGATTCTCAGGAATCCTCAGAGATTGGTGGAACTCACTTGGATTTCAAGACAAGAATATGTTTCTTACTTCCCAAGATTTTGCCTTCAACATCCGGATCCTCCATGAAGTTTTCTGCGGAGATACTGGCCAAAGACAGGAGAAAATGCGAAGACAACTCTTCGAGATGAAGTGTGTGTCATTCGACAGAAATGATATTGACATGCATTTCCAAAAAATGGCCAAGATATACTTTGAAATCGGCGGAGACATCAATCTGAAGCAAGCCTTTGTCTCTTCTCTTCCAAAGCTGTTGGCAAGACGAGCCATGACCATCATTGAAGAAAAGTTCCAGTCCATAACCATCCCACAAATTGGTTACATCAGGCAGGCTATTTTCATCGCATTGGATGACATTTGTACGAAGCGCTCAGCCCTAAAGCAAATTATCCAGCACAATCCAGCGCTTGAGAAAGCATGCCGCAAAACTGATCTAATCACCGGATCAGGATGTTCCTGCAGCACGTCCAGACGACGGAAAGAATTCAGGAAATTCAGATGGCCAAGAATTCCAGATGGACGTTCAAGATCCAAGAAGCACACAAAATATTTTAGACGCAGAAGGCTAGGAAATTTTCACAAGAAGGACAGATGCTTTATTTTCCACGAGATTGGACATTTCGCAAAAAATTGTCCCCAATCAAGAAGATCTGTCAAACTTCTGGAAGAGATTGAAGATTACACTGGCATACATCTTGCAAAAGAGGAGGACCTTGAATCTATATTCTCTGTGGACGACGAACCCAATGAAGAAACTATATTCTATCTCGATATCTATGAAGATCAAGGCAATGATCAGTACCGGATTTCAAAACCAGTGATCGAAGCCCGAGAAGAGATCAATGCTCTCACAATCGTTCCTCAAGTAGAACTCAAGGTCCATATATCCAAATGGGATAAACCAGCTCGAGTTATTGCTTTCATTGACACCGGAGCTGCATCCTCACTCATAAATCCTGCTATTCTCCCTGAAGATCAATGGGTGCCGCATTTCAAGGATTTCAACACTGCATCAAATGCGATCTTAACTACGACTGTCATTACAAAGCACCCGGTCACGATTGAGTTCTTCCCAACGTTGAAGTATAGAACCAAGCTGCTAGGATCTGATGTGCCAGGAAAGGATCTTATTATTGGATTCGACATTTATAGGCAGCTTAGAGATCAACTCCAGATCAAGGCCAACGGGATAGCTTTTAAAAAGCAGTTCAGACCTTATTCCGAGATTCCAAGGCTATTTCAGATCACCGATGACGAACAAATCAAAGAGATTGAGCAAAATCTCATTGAACATTCATGTGCTGAA
>MCJB01051186.1:83470-98316 GCA_002018475.1 Nicotiana obtusifolia | reverse complement strand
GGAGGGTGTAGTTTACATTGATGACATCCTATTATTTAGTTATACATTGGAAGAACATGTCAACTTGCTTCGTCAATTTGAGGCATTGGTAACACAGTACGGAATCATGCTCTCAGCAAAGAAGATGGTTCTTGCTCAAAAGGAGATTGATTTTCTCGGAATGCATTTCGCCCGAGGTGAATATAGTCCAGGACCGCATATATGTCAGGAATTACTTAAATTTCTGGATACCAGCCTCACAACAAAGCAGATCCAACAGTTCTTGGGTGTAATAAATTATGTAAGAGATTTCATCCCAAATATCTCTACATACATTTCACCACTCACAGAGATGCTCAAGAAAAATGCACCAACATGGTGAGAGAAATAGGATGAAGCAGTCAGAAAAATAAAGGAGATATGTAAAAATGTCAAGTCCCTCTACATCCCTTCGGACGGAAAGAAGATACTGCAAACTGATGCCAGCCATGAATATTGGAGTGCTGTTCTATTTGAAAAAAAAATATGGCCAGCGGAAAATATGCGGATATGCCAGCGGAAAGTTTAAAGATGCCGAGCAACATTATCACTCCACCTTCAAAGAAATTCTTGCAGTAAAGAATGGGATCAAGAAATTCAATTTCTTCCTTATCCATACAGAATTTCTAGTAGAAATGGATATTAAGGCTTTCCCAAAAATGATCCGGATAAATTCAAAAATTATCCCTAATCCTCAGGTTCTCAGATGGGCTCAATGGTTCTCTCCATACAAGTTTCAAGTCAGGCACCTGAAAGGAAAGGATAATATTCTCGCAGATTTTCTATTGCGACCGGAAGAATTTTCAAAAAGATTTTCCCCAGGAAAACTGAAGCCAAACAGCCACATCTTTATGTTTTCAAACACACCGGGAACTAGTCCATTAAAGCCAACAGATCATCCACCGGAGTTGTTCAACCTCATGGATCCCTTTGATCCGTCAATTATTATGGAAAGAAGAACTTATTATGAGCTCCAAGTTTTCCGGCAATATGGTGGATCCATTTTCAAACCTTATGGCGTCAATCCAGAATATCCGTTCTTCCATATATTCATAGCTCAAGCCAAGGATTTTTCACAAGAATTATTATGGTTTTTCTGGTACCTATGCCATCAGTATTATATTTTCATGGAATTCAAATGCAACGTCTTCAAGGATTTTGATACCATTGCACCAGTCCTTAGAGTATTTTTACTATGGTTCAAGCCTAGAAGATATTGGACTAAATGTTTCAGTGATTCCTACGCAGCAAAAATATTCATGTTTCATAGGCCAGTAAAGATCATTAATGGAAAAGTCCAAGCGCAAGCAGAGGCATCATTCTGGTGGAAATTTCCCGTGTCAATTTTATCAATGAAGGAAGAGTATAGCGAGGCACAAAGAATCATTTTCCAGCAAAATAGGTGCATCCCAAAAGAGATATGGCCAAAAGAATGGGCAAGCTGGAATTATACCAATACCCATCCTCACTGGGAAAGAGTCCGGGAAGCAGCAAAGGAATATCAAATGCCATATGAAATCATCCGAGAAAAGATCACTAATGACATTTCCAGATTAAAGTTGCGGATTACATCTCTCAGTCCAAAGGGAAAGGAACATAGCAGTGACGAACCATCAAGTTCCATGCGCTACTTCACAAGGTCTTCGAAAAGATGCCTGGAAGACAATTCGGTGATCGATAAAGGAAAATTGCCTTAATCCTTGCTAATCCCACCTTAATCTTCCATTACCTACCAAAAAATCCTCAAAAATATCCTAACCATGCCAAGACAAATTCCCACATCTTTCCATACTAGCCGGGCCCTACTTCTCGTTGTTTTCCTACCATAATCATCCAAAAACTCTCAAAACATATCCTACCCATGCCAAGACAAATTTCAACATCTTTCCATGCTATGCGGGCCCCATTTCACCTTGTTTTCACATGCTTTCACATGCCTCCACATGCTTCTTCACATGCAACACAATACAGTCACATGGCGTCACATGCTTTCACATGCTACCCCATGTATATTTCACCCCGTTCACATGCTTTCAAGTGTTTTTGCCTAAAGTCCTTCACATGCCAAGAGGGACCCGCTTGTAGATAGGTTTGCCATGTAAGATAGGTTTGCTTTATCTAGAATGTTTGTCTTGTAATAACCTCCTAGTCCTATATAAAGGAGGGCTTGTAGTAGTTATAGGATCGTCAGAAAACCATTTTGTACTCTTTGTAAATCTCTTGTGATATATTACATATGAGTTCTTTCTAAATTTCCCTCTTGTTCTTCCTTTCGAATGGATGGAAAGGCCGGTCCATGTATGAAAATAAAGTAAGTGTACTCTTTGAAAGTTAGCTTATTCTAGTGCGAAAGTTTTCTGAGTTATGAATAACTAACGTTGGTTATAGTACAAAAGTTTTCTGAGTTGTGTAGCTTGGCAAGGTTGAAGCCAGCCCCCTTTGTAGGAAAACTTTTGCGACTATAAACAAATTAACTGTTTGTGTAGCTTGGCAAGAGCCAGCCCGTTGGTGTAGCTTGGCAAAAGCCAGCCCCCATTTTGTAGGAAAACTTTCGTACCTATGATTAAGCTTGCTTTCCTCGAGTCTCTTGCTTTGTTTCTGATACTGTGGTTTCCTACCTATGATTCAGCTTGCTTTCACGGAGTCCCTTGCTTTCTTCTCTATATTGTGGTATCAGAGCCAACCCATTCTTTCGGAGGAAGGAACAGTTTACCAAATATGTCTGAGTCTTTTCCATCATCGTCTTCCTTAGCAAAAATAAATATGTCCCCTACTCATAAGGGCTCCTTCAGCCCAAGCGTTATATCAAGCCAATCATGGCACAAATCAATATAACCTGCTGCAGCGTGTAGCCCGATCCCATAATATAATCAATATAACATGCTGCGGCGTGCAACTCGATCCCATAATATAATCAATATAACATGCTACGGCGTGCAGCCAGATCCCATTATATCACTCACACTCAGGTTCTCGGCCTCACTCAGTCATCAATCTCTCCAGTCTCTCAGGCTCACAATGCCATGAAACTAGCCCAAAGTGATGATATGATGTGTCAATTGATAGCAACAGAGACTGAGATATGATATGAAATGAATGAACATGACCGAGTATGAAATTGCAATTTAAACAAGTTTTCAATAGCAATATGACCTCGGTGGGCCCCAACAGAATAAGCATAAAGCCTAGACATGGTTTCTATCATGGATCACAACTCAGTAGCTCTAGTACGTAAAGATTTCATGGTTACAGATAAGACAAGGTAGCTACACAGTACCAGAAGAATAACAGAGTCACAATTCACACGGTGCACGCTCACACGCCAGTCACCTAGCATGTGCGTCACCTCAACACCAAACACATAGCACATAATTCGAGGTTTCATACTCTCAGCACCAAGTATAGAAGTGTTACTTACCTCGAACAAGCAAATTCCAATACCGAGTAAGCCAAGCTACGCTCCAAAATGCCATCACGCGTGTACTGACCTCCGAACGGCTCAAACCTAGCCAAAAGCAACTCAAGTACATCAAATAATGCCAAATGAAACAAACCCAATCGATAAAGGTCGAATCTCTAATCAAAAGCCCAAAATCGACCAAAAAGTCAAAACTTGGGCTCACACCTCGAAACCCGATGAAAGTTACAGAATCCGATAACCCATTAAATTACGAGTCCAACCACACTAGTTTCACTCAAATCCGACTCTAAATCGATGTTCAAAACTCGAAAATTCACATTATGAAACTTTAGGCTAAAACCCCTAATTTCTCTTTTGAAACCCTCAATCAAATGCCGAAAATGAGATAGATTCATGATATAAAATCAAGAATGAGTAGAGAACACTTACCCCAGTCCACGTGGTGAAAATTGCTTCAAGAATCGCCTCAATCCGAGCTCCATAGCTCCCAAAATGTAAAAATGGCTGAAACCCCTGAAATAAAGCACTTTATAATATGTCCAGGTATTCCTCTTACGCGAACGCGGGAAGTCCATCGCGTTCGCGATGAACAAAATATACTGCCACCCAAATTACTCTTCGCGTTCGCGGTACACTCCTCGCGAATGCGACTCACCGATGGCTCAGAACTTCGCTAACGCGGCTCCAACTACGCGAACGTGATGAAGAAGGCCTTCGGCTTAACCCTACGCGTTCGCGATCCCTCATACGCGAACGCGAAGAAGACTTGCCCCAACTCTATGCGAATGCATTCGGCCTGTCGCGAACGCATTGTAGAAATTTCCCAGTTCCATAAATCACTACAAGATCGCGACCATTTCTTTGCGATCGCGAAGAACAACAGAGACATCAGAAACCAGCAGAAACAAAGTAACTCCAACCCCGAATGATACGAAACCATCTCAAAATTCGCCCGAGCCCCTCGGGACCCCGTCCGAACATACCAACAAGTCCCATAATACAACACGGACCTACTCGAGGCTTCAAATCACACATAACAACATCAAAATGACAAATCGTACCTCAAATCAAAATCGATGAAATTTGAACTTTCAATTTCGCGCTGAAACATACCAAATCAATCCGGAATGAATCCAAATTTTGCACACAAGTCTCGAATAATATAACGAAGCTATTCCAATTCCCTGAATCACAATCCATATCCGATATCCTCAAAGTCAACTTCAGGTCAAACTTATGAACTTTCCAAACCTTCAAATTTTTAACTTTTGCCAATTTGTGCCGAAACCTTCTAATAACATCCAAATGAAAATTTGGGCATATGTTCGAGTCTAATATCACCTTTCGGACTTAACAGAACCAGCAAAACTCCGCTCCGGGGTCAAAGTTACAAAAAGTCAAACTTGGTAAACTCTTCCAACTTAAAGCTTCCACAATGAAATTCATTCTTCTAAATCGATTCCGAATAACCTTAAAAAACAACACCGACGATTCACATAAGTCATAATACATCATACGATACTGCTCAAGACTTCAAATAGCTGAACAAAATGCAAATGCTCAAAACGACCGATTTTGATATGAGCTCAAGTCGGGTTCTTACTATCTCTACTTTGAACCCTTTAATTAGGATAATCAAACTCTCAATTAACCCCAATTCCTTGTTATCCGAGTTATCCTAGACTAGGTCTCACTTTCTCAAGTAGAGACTAAGTTAAATAGACATGAATCAATGTTTGCAACCAGTAATTCTATAATTGAAGCATGAAATAAGCTATAATCAACACCCAATCATAAAAAAGCATAAAATTAATCACCCATAAGGTTTACACACCTGGTTGGGTCACAACCCTAATAAAAATCTAGCCACTCATAAGGGGATTTGAAGAAAACAAAGATGAAAACCTAATTAAACCCATAATGAAAGATTAAAATGATGAAATCTAATGGTTAAACACCAAAATAATGCAAAACTTTCTAAAGTAGTAAAAAGAAACGGTTATAGCAGCTTTTAATGTTCAAACTTGACCTAATTTTGTGAAACTCATCTATTTATACAGGGCCAAAAATCGCTGAAAAAATACCACTCGTGAGGTTCTGCAGCCGCACAATTCCATGTGCGTTCCGCAGATTTCTTTGGTTGGCAGGAAGGAGGATTCTGCGGCCACACATTTCTGGATTGCGGCCGCACATTTCATGTGCGGTCCCCACTTCACAAAGGCTTCAAAACTTGGTCTTCTAGCATATTTTCTAAACTTTGAATCTTTGTCAGTGAAAGCCTAAATCTGCGGCGCACAATTCATGTGCGGTCCGCACATTGCTGAAAAGCCTATTTGGTTCTGCTGCTTGGGTTGTGGCCGCCAATGGAATTCTACGGTCCATAATTTCTTCTGCGGTCGCAAAATTCCTTCTGCGGACATCACTTTTTTTTCTTCTGCGCCCTTTATTGTCTTGTGCTTCGGAACACTCCTTTTTGGGTCGGATTTCATCAAGGGAGACCAAACTTCCAGCATTCTTGCAATTTGCACAATTTCATTAGTTTCGGGAATATAATTCAATACTATTGGACTAAAACAAAAGCTAAAAGGTGTTAATAAGTAGTCAAAGTCCCCACTTATCAACTCCCCAAACTTAAGTCTTTGCTTGTCCTCAAGCAAATAAATTAGTTCCCACCTCCAAAAGTCAAGGGTCACTTCAGCGAGTAAAGGTGAGCCATTCACACATTATTTGGGACTAACAATTACCCACAGTACTCATGCATATCAACAAGGCGACAAGTTAAGCATTCATGCACATATAGTTCTACTAAGACATTTGAGCTTCAAGAATTGACTTTACTCATCAAGGACTCTTGCTCTATCATGTAGGCCATGGTGGACTCCAAAATCTTCCTCCTCTACTTTTCATTTTTCAAGATCACTTAAGAAATTTAGCATTCAATCCAAAGATTTATGAAAAGTTCACTCATCTCTCTCAAGAGAATGTCACAAGTACGGCGTCAAGTACCATAGGCTTGCCCCTCATGTAGGTCGCCAATAATGTAAGCTCACACGGTTTGAAATCAAGTAGGATTTCTTTCGGAATGTAATGAAGGCTTTTGGGTTAGGGTAGGATACCGTATGGGTAAGTGGTTACACCTTTCCTAAAGCACTCTATCTTTTATTTTCGGCTCACACTTTGCCAATTCTTAGAAGCACTTTCTTTTCATTCTGGATTAGAGAGACTTAGCATCACTCTTTCTTGATCATTTCATTCTTTTTCTCCCTTTTTGATTTCTCCATGTTTGGGATCATTACCTCTTTTTTTTTTAATCCATTCCACCCTTCCACTTATTCACTTTTTGCATTTTCCTTTTTTGTTCTTTTCTTTTCTTGCCTTTTCTTCTCATAGAGATCATTTTTTTTCTATTTTTGTGCCTAGATATCTTTTTAAAGTTCCTCATATCTCCCCCAAAACTTACGTTTTAAGCCATTTCTTTCACAAGAGTATTAAAGAAAGCGCGGGTGCCAAGAGAGGGTCACGACAAAACGGGTAAAGGCTTGTAACATGGTTATCAAATGAGAAAGGCTAGAGGCTCAAAGGGGTTGACTAGGGATAATGACATTGGTTGGTAATAAAAAACTCAAATGGGCCAAGGAGAGCCTAAATCACTTTGCAAAACCAAGCAAAACTTAGGATTTCTCCTTGACACACATTCGGGGCAAGTTCTAGACCCTTCGCACGGATACTTGGACTAGTAACAATTCATCTCACCCCTCACGCAACCAAATTGTAAAAGAGGACAGATTCAAGGGCCCACAACGACCACATTCAAGTTTAAAGATCATTATGGTCCAACTAAACCACTCGATGATTGCCAACGTCAACACAATAGTCACAAAGTCACTACTAGAGCTATTTCTTTCAAAAACCTTGTCTCTAACCATAAGCACGCAGTTAAGTGTATTGGTGCCAAATGAAGCATGGTTGACTCTTCGAGATGACTTAATTAGGTCTTTTTATTCGTTACAACTACTATTATTACCTAAACACAAAAACAGACTCATTCCCTTAAGAAGGTTGTCACGCCATCCATCGTTGGGACGAGTCACCCGGTTCACACAACAACTACCTTTGGAAAGAACCGTGGCATTAAGAAAACAAAATGATTATTATCTACTAAAACACAACAAGAAGCTAATAAGCAAGAACGAAAAAAGAAAAAAAAAACTAATGAGCAAAACTACTAAAGATAGAATGAATATACATTGTAAGAGAGAGAGAGAATATATATACATAGGGGCGGAATGGTATGGGTCAAGCAGCATATCAAAGGGGAGATCTCCAGCTGTAACAATCCTGGTCACCACTCTTCGGAGCTTGTCCACTGACTCCTTGCTTGCCTAGGACTTCCTCATCTTCTTTACTTCCTTTTCCAGCTCTTCAATCACTGATCCATGTTGTACCAAGGTGTCCATGATAGTCATCTAATTCTCTAATATTTTCTTCAATGTCTCCTCAATGTCAGAAGGAACCTGTGATGCCTGTGAGGTGGACTGCGCTGCAACAGTACTGGACAAGTCAGTCAGCTTTATAGTGGCTGTCTGCATCCAGCTATTGAGACTCGCCAATGTCTGGGAGACTCGCAGTGTAGATAGTGAGTGAGTAGGCACGGGCACTGGCTTCAAAACCGAGGTGGGAGCTGTGGCAGGAGCTGCAGTAGGGTCTGTGGATGATGGTGGAGGCATAGCTCCGGCACTGAAGGAAGGCGCAGTCGAAGTGGATGGAACAACAATTGTCTCAGAAGCTACCACTACTGGCTTATCAGACTGGCCTGTAGTGGTAGGAGGTTGAACTTTCTTCTTCGAGTTTCTCGCATCGATCAGGGAGTACCAAGTAAAAGGCTTCTTTGGCTCCACCTTTGTATCATAATCCCTTGGCTCTACCTTTACATCAGTTAGATATTCTGTAAAGGGGTTGGGATATGGGTAGGACGAGTCATCTTGCAAAGCGATCACCATGATGTTGGCTGACATCACGGCACCCACATTGATTGGGTACCTGGCCATAATAGAAGCAATTAGAACTGCCTGAGGAATCGGAAGGTGAGTCGTATTCTAGCATGGATCCAACCTGCTGCATACAAATGTCTACCACCCCTTTACCTCAAAGCTCAACGTGCTACGGTGGATGGGAACCTCAACAGCTATCCATGGTGGTGGTGGCCCTGGTGGTGCCAGAATCTCCTTAACCAAGGTCGGACCTCGTCCCCTAGTGCACACTTCTCCAAATACTCCTTCATCTCAACATCTTCAAATCCCAAGTACGCATTGAGCGTATGCTGATCAAACCTCACTTTTAGGTTACGTACTTTGGTCACCTTTGTCCCCTTTTTGATATGAGCCACATTGTCGTAGAATTCAAGGACAAGTTACTCTTTGGCATCCACTGCACTCTAAGTGAACCACATCCACCCCTTGCATGTCCTAAACTGTCTCAAAATTGCTGGGTTGTACCTCTCCAAAATTTTCAACAGAATCTGTCACTCAAGAGTTAGCGACCTCGCTGGCCATTACTCACGGAAGCTGGTGAAGGCTGCCAGGCTGACAAAGCGATCCTCTCAAACCTCTTTCTTCTTTGATCTTTCAAGGCTCAGCTGTAGCATCTTCCTCTCTACCATCATCGGGGATATCATGAACTGGAGCATTCTGTGCCTCAAGGACTGGTGTAGCCGATGGCTCAGAAGCCTGACTAGCACTCTCCGATCCCTCAGAAGTGCTATGAGATGAGGATGGCTCGTCCTGAGCTAGTATCTCCCTGGCGGACTCGACTGTACGGCCGGCTGCTCCTGAATAGAGGTTGAGTTTCCCTCTGATACTTCCCTAGACGGGACATATGAGCTCGTCTTATAGAGATCTGCACCTCTCCCTCTGCCGGCTGTTGCTTTCTTCCTTATTGTCTTTGGTTGGCCAAGGGCTAAGGCACTCTTGCGGTCCGCACAATTTCACTTGCGGTCACACCTCTAAGACCAAACAAATGGCAACTCTCTGATGATAGAGAGTTGGCTGATGTGTGGCCACAATATGATTTCTGCGGTCCGCACAATTAAACTTGCGGCAGCACATTGGAGTCTTAAGGTAAGGACTCTCTGATGACAGTAAAAGGGCTATTCTGCTGCCGCGATGGGGAATCTGCGGTCCGCACATTTTATTGCAGCCGAAGATCCCTTCTTTCACTATGTTGCCCTAAAATCACAATCTGCAGACCGCAAAAATTCAGGTGCATCTGCAGAATCCAAATATTACGAACAATTTAGTTTTTTCTATCTAGATTTTTCAATTTCGTGCACAATTTGACATGGCAAACATCATAGAAGCACGAAACTATGTTAACACAATCCCCATACAGTATGTATTAGTTAACCCATTATAGATTCACCCCCACATGGATACACAATTGAACTCTGATGACAAATGGCCTAAAAAGGACTAAAAATCTACAAATTAAAAGAAAAAGATTAAAAAGAAATTGAAGTATACCAGATGAATGAGCGTAATGAGTGACTGATCAAAGATGTTGTGCGTGTGGACAGATGAAATCACCAAGAAATTTCAAGATGACACTATTTGTTTGTTCAGAGAGTGAAAAATGTACAAATGGCCCTATTCCTCTATTTATACCAGTTGGTTGGCTAAGGGAAAGAAGAACGAGTGCGGACCGCACTCTATTACCTGGTGAATCCATCTCAGCATCTCATCTGCGATCCGCACAATTTTGTATGCGGCGGTAGATTTTCATGTGCGGTCGCATATTTCTTGTGCAGTCCACACAAATCAACTACGTTATGCAATTCTTAGATCACTTAGCCAAATTTTTGGTCCACAACTCATGTAAGTCACACTCGGTTCTGTAGCACACTTCAAATCAAGTTAGAACAAAAATTACACCTAACAACAAAAAGAAAAAGGAAAAGAAACATGGGTTGCCTCCTAAGAAGCGCATGATTTAACATCGCGGCACGACATAAAATACCCTCAATTCAAATGAATGACTGCCATGACGTGGCTATATCCAATCTTTCCCAAACAGTGCTTCACCTGGTGACTATTGACACGGAATACTTCATATTTTCTTTCTTCAAGTCTAATGCACCAAAAGGTGTCATACCCACAATTTCAAAAGGACCACTCCATTTAGACTTTAGCTTACCGGGAAACATCCTCAACCTTGAGTTAAACAACAATACAAGATCGTCCACCTTGAACTCTTTGTTCCAAATGTATTTGTCATGAAGATATTTCATCTTTTCTTTGTACAAGGACGAACTTGCATAAGCATGGTACCGAAACTCATCCAATGCATTTAAATGTGCAACCCTCAAGTTAACGGTTACATCCCAATAAAGATTCAACTTCTTTAGAGCCCACATAGCCTTGTGCTCTAGTTCCACCGGAAGATGACAAGCTTTTTCTAACACCAACCGGTATGACGGCATTCTGATAGGTGTTTTGTAAGCCGTCCGATAAGCCCATAATGCATCATCAAGCTTCTTGGACCAATCCATTCGATTAGCATTCATTGTTTTGGACAAGATACTCTTTATCTCCCGATTGGAGACTTCCACTTGCCCACTAGCTTGTAAGTGATAAGGAGTCGTGGCTTTGTGAGTAACACCATACTTGCTAAGCAAAGTGTCGAAAGCCTTGTTGCAAAAATGTGATCCCTCATCGCTTATTATAGCACGTGGAGTACCAAATTGTGAAAATATTCTTCTTCAAGAAAGCCACCATGCTTCTCGCCTCATTGTTGGGTAAAGCAACAACCTCAACCCATTTGGACACATAATCAACTGCGACCAAGATGTAGGTGTTTCGATAAGAAATCACTAAAGGGCCCATGAAGTCAATACCCCACACATCGAAAATGTCAATCTCCAAAATGGTTGAGGAATTTCATTCTTCTTTGAGATTCCACCGGCCCATTGACATTCATCACATCTTTTCACTAGCTCACTTGCATCCTTGTAAAGAATGGGCCAATAGAAGCCGCAACTAAGCACTTTGACCGCTGTTCTTATGCCACCTTGATGACCACCATATGGTGACGAATGACAAGCCCTAAAAATTTCACCTTGCTCTTCTTCCGGTACACATCTTCTAATCACCCCATCCGTACAAATCCAAAAAGAGGTATGTTCATCCCGATAATAATCTTGACAATACCATTTGAGCTTCTTCTTTTGGTTTGAAGAGAACTCATCCGGAATGATTCCACACACACGAAAATTTGCTAGATCCGCGAACCATGGCACCTCTTTCTTTGAAATAGCCAAGAGTTGATTATCAAGGAAGGAGTCATTGATTTCAAGGCCATCTTGCGGCCTCCCCTCCTCCTCCAAACGAGACAAGTGGTCCGCCACTTGGTTTTCACTCCCTTTTCTATCTTGGATGTCAATATCAAACTCTTGCAACAAAAGCACCCATTTCATCAACCAAGCTTTGGAGTCCTTCTTGCTCATAATATAATGAAGCACCGCATGATCCGTGTGGACAATGACTTTTGCACCCATCAAGTACGGGCAGAACTTCTCAATTGCAAACACAAAGGCAAGGAGCTCTTTCTCCGTAATGGTATAGTTGACTTGGGCACTATTCATGGTCTTACTAGCATAGTAGATCGGATGAAAAGTTTTGTTGATGCGTTGCCCCAAAAAAGCCCCAACCGCCACGTCACTTGCATCACACATGAGTTCAAAAGGGACACTCCAATTTGGAGCGGTGATGATGGGAGTAGTTGTCAACTTGAACTTCCACAATTCAAAAGCCCTCATGCAATCATCATTGAATTTTAACTTAGAATCCTTTTCAAGAAGCTTGCACAACGGATTCACCACCTTAGAGAAATCTTTGATGAAACGCTTGTAAAACCCCGCGTGGCCTAAGAAACATCGCACACCCTTCACCGAAGTTGGAGGTAGAAGTTTAGAAATCACCTCAATTTTTTCCTGTCAACTTCAACTCCATCCTTTTGAATTTTGTGGCCAAGGACAATGCCTTCCTCGACCATGAAATGACATTTCTCCCAATTAAGCACCAAATTTATTTCTTCACATCTAGCGAACACTTTATCCAAATTTGCAAGATAATCATCAAAAGAATCTCCAACTACCAAGAGGTCATCCATGAAAACTTCAAGGTATTCCTCCACCATGTCCGTGAAGATAGCCATCATACACCTTTGAAAAGTCGCCGGTGCATTGCACAAAGCAAATGACATTCGCTTGAAGGCGAAAGTACCATAGGGACATGTAAAGGTTATTTTCTCTTGATTTTCTAGAGCAATAAGAATTTGGTTGTAGCTTGAATACCCATCAAGAAAGCAATAGAAAGCACAACTAGCCAATCTATCAAGCATTTGATCTAAGAAGGGAAGTGGAAAGTGATCCTTCCTTGTGACTTTGTTGAGCTTGTGATAGTCCATACACACCCTCTATCCGGTCACCGTTCTTGTAGGAATCAACTCATTCTTGTTCTTGGTGACCACCTTCATGCCCCCCTTCTTTTGGGACACATTGAACCAGAGAAGTTCACGAACTATCGGAGACGGGGTAGACAACCCCGGCATCCAACCACTTGATAATCTCCTTCTTGACAACTTCTTGCATAGCCTCATTGAGTCTCCTTTGATGTTCAATAGATGGTTTGGCGCCATCCTCCATCTTGGTCTTATGCATGCAAAAGGCGGGGCTTATCCCCTGAATATCCGCCAATGTCCACCCAATAGCCTTCTTCCTATTTTTTAGCACCGCCAATGTGGAATCTACCTGCACGTTAGTCAAACAAGAGGAAAGAATAATCGGTAAAGTAGAACAAGGGCTAAGAAATTCATACCGAAGATGTGGAGGCAATGGCTTCAACTCCAAGGTAGGAGGCTCTTCAATAGAAGGCTTTGTAGGAGGAGTTGACCTATTTTCAAGATCCAAAGATAATTTCCAAGGTGCATAGTTGTACGACCCCATTCCTTGCAAAGAGTTCACACATTCCATGAAACCATCCATCTCATCATCATTAAAGTTGAGCAAGACATCCTCCAACATATCACCAACATTGATTGTAGGACTTGTTTCATCAACAATAACATCGGTCACCAAGTCTACAAAAGAACACACCTCATTAATATTTGGTTGCGCATGGACTTGCACACATGGAATACCACTTTTTCATCACCAACCCAGAATGTAAGTTCTCCGGCTTTAACATCACAAAGAGCCTTCCCCGTAGCAAGGAAAAGTCTCCCAAGAATAATTGACACTTCATAATCAACCTCACAATCTAGAATGACAAAATCCGCTAGAAGAATGAATTTATCAGCACGAACCAAGACATCTTCAATCACTCCCAAATGCCTCTTCATAGTACGATTGACCATTTACAATCTCATACATGTGGGTCTTGGTTTCCCAATCCCCAAAGTCATAAAAACCGAATAGGGCATCAAATTGATAATTGGCCCAAGATCACAAAAATCTTTAGGAAACTCGGCACTTTCAATTGTACAAGGAATTGCAAGAGCACCGGGATCCTCCAACTTAGGAGCTATTGAATGCACAATTACACTCACTTGATGAGTGACTTTGATAGTTTCAAAATTTATTGACCGCTTCTTTGTCACGAGATCCTTCATAAACTTGGCATAACCGGGCATTTGTTCCAAAGCTTCAACTAATGGAACATTTATTGTGAGACTCTTCATCATTTGAATGAACTTCTTGAATCGATTCTCACCATTTTTCTTGGCAAGTCTTTGAGGGTATGGAGGTGGAGGCTTAGGCAATGGTGCCTTAGCCTTTTTCACTACCGGCTCCGGTATGTCAATAATGTGATCCCTAGACTGGTTCACCTCTTCTTGAGTCTCTTTCACACTATCATCAATATCAATATGAACTTCATCATTATGTTTCACCAAATTGTTCGGGATCTCTTCTTCTTGCACCACTTGCTCATCATCCACAAGTTACCTTTCGCTTGAGGTGGGTGCATTCCCACCTCTTCCACTGCTTGTAGTAACGGCCATAGCATGCCCCGTGTTGTTTTCATCCTTTGGGTTTACTACCGTGTCACTTGGTAGTGCCCCATTAGGACGAGAATTTAGAGTTTGGGGGATTTTCCCCATTTGAACTTCTAGGTTGCGGATTGATGTGTTGTGTGAGGCAAGTTGGATATCCGGATCAACATTCTTTTCCATCATTTCTTTTCCATCATTTGCTTGAACATATTTTCAAACCCCATCTCATTGTTTGAATAACTTCAACCATCCGAACGATAAGGAGGCGGGTTGCTCGGTTGTTGATATATCGGGGGCCTTTGAAAACCCAACCTCCGATTGACTTGATTGTGTTCCATCCGCCTTGATTGTTACCCCCCCCCCC
>MCJB01051186.1:41856-83450 GCA_002018475.1 Nicotiana obtusifolia | reverse complement strand
CCCCCCCCCCTCCCCATTTTCCTTGATTATTTCCACTCCAACTTCCTCGATTGTTGTTGTTATGCAAATTCTCTTGATTGTTGTTTTCACTCCAATTGCCTTGATTGTTAGAATTCTAATTGCCTTGATTGTTTTAAGGTCGCCATTGTTGTTGGTTTGGGACTTGGAAGTTGTTTCTTTGCCCTTGAAAGTTGTTTGCATATTGCACTTCCTCCTCTTGTTCATTGTAGGAATCATCTTGCTCAAAACCACTATCTTGTTGCACATAATTCTTCACTCGCTTTTGCACTTGTCGACCCTTTGTCCTCCTCTTGGTCACCATCATGTTCAATCCCTCCATAGCATTGGCTTGCTTGGATTTTGCACTTGATTTAGTTGGGCCTTTGCTAGTTGCTTCATGGTGGTTGTCAACTCGGCAATGGCTTGCCCATGGTCTTGCAACTCTTTGTGAATGTGGATCATGTTTGGGTCACCTTGTGGAACATTGGCCCGGGATTCCCAAGCCGATGACGTTTGCACCATCTCATCCAAAATCTCACACGCCTCCGCATAAGGCGTTGTCATGAAGTTCCCACCGGCAAGTTAATTCACTACACATTGGTTGATTATGTTAATCCCACGATAGAAAGTTTGTTGAATCATGTTCTCCATCATATCGTTGTTGGGACATTCCTTAACCATTGTTCTATTACGTTCCCGTATCTCGTGTAGTGGTTCATTCGGATCTTTCTTGAATGCCAAAATCTCATCTCGAAGGGTAGCCATGTGCCCCGGAGAGAAGAACTTGAAAATAAACTTTTCCGACAACTCATCCCAAGTATGAATAATGGTTCGACAATCGTTCCAACCAATCTAAAGCTTTCCCCCATAGAGAGAAGGGAAAAAGCCTTAGCCTCAATGCATCATCAGAGATATTTGTTTGTTTGCTCCCCAACAAGTATCCACAAACCTCTTCAAATGTTTCTACGCATTTTGAATTGGAGTATCGGTGAAGAAACCTCGTTGCTCAAGCAAAGTGAGCATCACATTGGTGATTTGAAAGTTGCCCGCCCTATACGGGGAGGGACTATTGCACTTGCATATCCTTCATTGGGTAATATCCGGTGTGGAGCCGCTCGTTGTTGAGGTTGGGGTGGAGCGGGGACATTGTCATGAGGCACTCGGCCTCTTCTATTGGCTTGAGGTTCAAGAGGAACCTCATCAACTTGCTCATCCTCGACATCCACATCCCCAAAGGCAAATTTTCATGCTCATTGTTCGCCATGGTTATACCTACAATTTCTCGCACAAGTTAGTAACACGGAAGGAAAAGAAGATATTCCAAAAGTAAACCCAAATATATAGCTAACGCCATTTAACTCCCCGGCAACAACGTCAAAAATTGGTGACGTCCACAACACACCTCAATAAGAGATATGCTACGGTTGTATGCAATAATAATTATCCAACTATGAGTCGGGGTCGAATCCACTAGGAGTTATAAGGGGTGTCAGGAGTATATATTTGAAGCAAGTGAATAGACTACCTAAATTGCACTTCCACAACAGAGTTTTGATTTCTATTTCTACTATAACTCTAATGACTGCAAGCTAAGGTAAATAAACTAGAGATGAATGTTTTTTTGTTGATGTTTTTCCAAATAGTTTAAAGGCCTAGAGCTGTGACCATAAGCTAGGTGTTTGCCTAATGGGATAAAGACGTTAATACTTGTTTTGTTGATTGGGTGTATTATAGTTCTCAACTCAACATTACCCATTCAATACCTCTCAGTCAGAGAGTGATTTTGACCAATTTGACTTTCTTAAGTCCAAAGGGGTATCAAATAAAATTATTGGTCGGGTTGTTACTATCTCTACTTTGAACTCTTTAATTCGGCTAATCAAACTCTCAATTAACCCAATTCCTTGTTACCCAAGTTATCCTAGACTAGGTCTCTCTTTCTCAAGTAGAGACTAAGTCAAATAGGCATGAATCAATGTTTGCAACCATTAATTCTACAATTGAAGCATGAACAAAGCTAAATAATCAACACCCAATCGTAAACAAGCATAAAATTAATCACCCAGAAGGTTTACACACTAGGGTTGGGTCACAACCCTAGTAAAAATCTAGCTACTCATAATGGGATTTGAAGAAAATAAAGAAGAAAAGCTAATTAAACCCATAATGAAAGATTAAAATGATGAAATCTAATGTTTAAATACCAAAATAATGTAAAACTTTCTAAAGTAGTAAAAAGAAACGGCTACAGCAACTTTTAATGTTCAAATTTAACCTAATTTTGTGAAACTCGTCTATTTATATAGCGCCAAAATTTGAGGACAAAAATGCCCCTCAAGAGATTCTACGGCCGCACAATTCCATGTGTCGTCCGCAGATTTCTTTAGTTGGTAGTAAGGAGGATTCTGCAGCCGCACATTTTTTGTGCGGTCCGCACTTCGCAAAGGCTTCAGGACTTGGTCTTCTTGCATATTCTCTGAACTTTGAATCTTTGTAAGTGAAAGCCTCGTTTTGCGGCCGCACAATTCATGTGCTGCCCACGCATTGCTGAAAAGCCTGTTGGGTTCTACTGCTTGGGTTGCGGCTGTAGATGGAATTTTGCGGCCCGCAATTTCTTCAACGGACCACACATCTTTGCTTCTGCGTCCTTTATTACCTTGTGCTTCGGAACAATTTTTTTTTTATTCGAATTTCATCATGGAAGACCAAATTTATAGCATTCCTGCAATTTGCACAATTTGTTTAGTTTCGGGAACATAATTCAATACTTTCGGACTAAAACAAAAGCTAAAAGGCGCCAATACTCTATGTATAAAAGCCTCTATGTATAAAAGCCTATCAATATTTTTTCATCCATTCAAAAGAGTAAAAAATTAAACACAAAACTTATACTTCATAGAAAAATTAAAGAGCAATACTTTTTTCATACTAATATGTCTATGTGCTGTCTTTTGACAAATAATTATGTCTTCTAGAACTCTGCACGTAACTTACACAAAGCAACATACATCCTTAGGAAGACACACACACACACACACACACACACACACACACACACACACACATATATATATATATATATATATATATATTCAAATAGTCATGTAAGTTTAAGTTTTATACAATCAATTGAAAAAATTAAATGAGTAATTCAGAACAAAAACCAACCCAACATTCATTCAATAAAGAAGGAAGTACTTTGAAAGTAAAAACATTAAGAAAGGTGCTTATTCAAACAACTCTTTGTCCCTAGCATGTCACCTATATTTGTTTCTTCCTCAAATCTAAGTCCTCTTTTTTTTTGAATATTTTATTTACTTTTAAATACAACAAATCCATTTTCTTACCATTTCAAGCTATATTCGATGTCGATCTCTATGTCTTGCTTACATTCTCTTGCTTGAAGAAATTCGAGCACTATGATTTACCCAGGAACATGATTTTTTACCATTCTACTCGTCTAGACTTATGAGTCATGCAATCACCAACCTTTTCTATGCTAACCCTATAAATAATAGGAGTACTTTGATTTTTTTTAACTATGATATTAAATAAGACTTCTACTCATAAGAATAGAGGTAAGAGTTGTTAAAGTCGCTTTCGTACTTGTACAGTTGGTATGCTTGTATAATTTTGAATTATAGGTAGGACATGATATCCCAAATAGTTGAATTCATTGGAATTCTATTAATATTAAAAGTAAATGTAATAAAATTCATATTAGGTAAAGTTTTACATGTTCCTCGTCTTCCTTTTGCTTTAGATTGGTATAAGCTTGCACAAGGTTCTGCTCCTTTTCCACTTGCCCAGATGCTTTATTTTCTTTTCCTGATGTGCCTTCTTCCTATATATGATGCTGGTCCTTGCTTTGATTCTTTAGTTGGATTTGGCTGCTACCATCTGTCTTTGATTGATTTCTTTGTTGGTTTTATTTTCTTCCTGTTTCTTTTGCTTTTCACTTGCGTCAATCCATCATCATCTTGGTTCTTTGGTAAGGTAGGGGCTTCTTTAATGTTGGTTTTCTTTCCTGTGTCATGGTTGGCATTAGGTCTTGGATGATTGTCAATGGCAGCTGCCTTTTCTTTGTTCATATTTGCTTCTGCTTGTTTCCTTTTCCTAGCTTCAACTTTGCATCCCGCAACATCATGACCCTGCAACTTGCATGTCCTACAGAATGCAAGGACTCCTTCATATTCCAGGGGTTGGTCTTTTCCTTTTAGTCCCAACCCATCTCCTTGAATGCCCACAAATACAGAGTCTGGTAATGGCTTCATAAGGTCAACCTCAATTCTTACCTTGGCCATGTGTGGCCTAGTTCTAGTGACAGTAGCAATGTCTTCTTTGAGAGGGGAGGGGTTCCTATTTGTTCTAATACTTGTTTGAAATAATCCCACTTAAACACATAAAAGGGGAGTTTTGGTAGCAGCACCCATATAGGGGCGAGGGAGGTTTCTCGTTTGGGTCAAAATCGAGTGACCATTTAAACATTCTCAATAATGACCCAGTAAACCCATGACTCATAGGAAGTAGACAGTATTGAAATTAATTTTATTGTCAAAGTCGATAAAAATGTGTCTGCAACCATTAGCCCCAATTCGTACCTTTCCTTTCAATGGACTTTGCTCTATGACTTTTGCGTGAATTGTTTCAATTTTTGGTCTCCCTATTGTAAATTTTCCAACCAGAGTCCACTTACAGTCTTCCGCCATCACCCCCGTAGTAATCAAAAGCTTTGAAGATGACTGTCGGCTTGCCATTATGGGTGGTTTTCATTGCCACAACAGGGTGCCGCTTTGCGCACTCGAGCTAGGTTTGCAAGCGATTGCGGATAAGTATGTGCCTTTCGATCTAATTGCTTCTTCTGGTGGCCTGAGCTCTACTGGGGGATCCTTTGGCTGATCAATACGCGCCGGTTGCCCGACCATTGGTAGATCCATAGAGGTGGCATGTGAGATCACACGTTTGGTTTCAGAGGTTATCGTTGAGAGAGTATTTTGTAGAGAAAGAAATTTTTGGTCTTTTTAATTGACAGTTCAATCTACAAATACATGCATAAGATAACTAGTTTGGCAGAAAGACCATGATTTCACGTGCCTCATAATCTGAACTATAAATCCACCCTGTATTAAGGTTATGCATATGCTACCTAATATACTTTTGCTAAAAAATGAAATAGTCTTATTTGGTTGATCTGCTATGATAGACAGACAATTTAGCCAACGCGTTAAGATCCTCATGGGCGATAATGGAACAAAATTTATCTGCATGAGAAATTATTTTCTTGAGTGTAGTATAGTTTTTCAAATATCTTGCACTGAAATATCTTAACAAAATAGGAGAGTGAAAAGAAAACATCGTCACATTTTGAATGTGGCATGGGCATTGTGTTTTCAAGGTAGTCTACTGATTGAGTTTTGGAGAGACGTATTTTGACTGCGAATTACTTGATTAATAGAACTACATCCCTGATTTTATATGGCAAAACACCGTAAAAAAATCTTGTATGATAGATTGCCTGAATATGAGCATCTTCAGGTATTCTAATCGTTGTGCTATGCGCACACGCAAGGAAGGCCGAGGTATAAACTTTTGAGTAAAAACCCTAAGTATATTTTTATCAGGTATGGAGGAGTTACAGGGAGAGGAGGAGTTTGAAGTGAGGGAAGAGTGAATCGTGCCCAGTAAAATGGAGTGGTGCAAGAAGAGCCCGACCATCAGAATGAACGAAATAATAGGTAGAGTGGTGGGATGGAGGAGAAACAGTTGGGATGTGGGCTTATACAGAAATAACAATCCGTTCTACTACGTGACTATATTACTAATGGGATCCTGAAATTGAGTCCATCTGGTTCATCATACGCTTCATCGCATCACTCAAGTTTGCCTTATCCTATAGCACATTATGTGAATTGTGATCGATTTTTTGCCTGCTATCAAAATTTTCTTGTAGCTATCTCTATGGCACCGGAACCTGCGGCCTTTTATGAAGCCATGAAAGAGGGTCGTCGGGGAGCGGCAATAACACATGAAATACACGCGTTAATTAAAACATGGGCGTTAACTAATTTTCCTTCTTCGAAGAAAGATCTGGATTGTAGGTAGGTCTACAAGGTGAAATACAACTCCAGTGGCACTGTAAAATGCAATAAAGCTCGTCTGGTCATATTAGGTAATCATCATGTAGAAGGACTCGATTACACTAAGACATTTGATCCGGTGGCCAAGATGGTGATCGTTCGGGTTTTCTTGGCAGTGGCAGCAACAAAGAATTGGGAATTGCATCAAATGGACTTTCGTAATGCTTTCCTGCACGAGGACCTTCAAGAAGATATATACTCCCTCCGTTTCAATTTGAATGACACACTTTCCTTATTAGTCCATTCCAAAAAGAATGATACATTTCTATATTTAGAAATAATTTATCTTTAAACTTTTCATTTTACTCACTTTACCCTCAATGAGAAGCTTTTATAGCCACATAAATATTACGGCCCCACAAAACTTTTGCCCCTTAAGCTTTTAGGATCACATATTTCAAAAGAGTTCTTTTTTCTTAAACTCTGAGTCAAGTCAAACTACATCATCTAAATTGAAATAGAGAGAATATATATATACACACACACACACTTACACACAGAGAGCATACACTCTCTCTCCTGGATTTTAGGTTATGAGTCCGAGAAAGGTGTGTTGACTTTGCAAATCACTTTATGTTCAATTACATACGGTTAGATACATATTATACAAATATTACATATTCACTGGCTATTTTTTCGTTTTTAATATTTGAGTGAGCGACTATTTAGGTTAAGTCTTAATAAAGCTATCGTCTTTTGCCTTTATAGTAAACATAATTATTCAGGCACTAATCAAGTCATTTCATGGTGTTCACCTAAGTTCCAACACATATAAGACAAAACTAATAATCCCTCGCACATTGAGTAACTTTTACCCTAAAACAATATCAGTGTTGGGTGGTTTCTTCAATTTCACTCTGCTAGTCTTAAGATACGAGCGTTGTGCGTGTACCTAATCTCATTATATTAATATTATAAAAAATTATGATTAAGTTATACAATAAAAGTGAAAGAGTGTAAATTTTTGAAAATAATAATTATTAATCCTATTTAGCTAACTCTAATAAAGGGACTATATATGCCCCATATATATTCAACTTAAATACAATATAGATTCTATTAAATCATTACTTCAATTTTAGAAGTTATAATGCTTCATTTTTAATTTTAGCAAGAATGTTTAATCCTTGAGAATTTAAGAGATCTCCCACGATTTTTATTTGATAAGCTATATATTCTTAAGTTAGTTCTAGAAGACACAAAATAGATGAATTAATTGATACCAGACGTCTTCCATTTTCTCAGTGAGAAAATGCAAACGGTTCTATTAATTTAATCAATAAGAAATAATATAGAAATTATTTCCAAAAAAATAATATAACCATGCATACATTTGGATGCATGATCATATATTGTCTTTCTCTAGAAAGTAATAGTCTATAATTATAAAGAAGTTACATGCAGTTGACGGCATCTGAAAGAACTATGTTGATACTATCATGTTAATAATAAATGGTAGACTATATCTTATATATATAATACTACAATTTTTTTGACATTTTTATTTTTTGAAGAAATAATTTATTTTTTCAAAGGTATAAAAGCTGCTATGTCAATTAATTTTGACTATGGCAATTAACTATACAGATTTTTAATTTGTTGGGTACCTTAAATGTTTATGCTTTTTTGTTAGGTTTCTTTAACATCAACAATTATTTTTATTCTTTGAGAATATTTATTTTCAAACTCCAAATAAAATAAAATAACCAAAAAGGTATTGTTCAAATAGTTCTCCCTCGTTAGGATTACTTCGTCTAATATTCAGAATTTTATGTTAACCTATATTATTCTCATATTTTTTCAATTGCTACAGTAAATTTGTGATATGATTTGTGCAGAATAAGGCTGGGTGAAGATGGATGTATTTTGTAGGACAACTAATTTACTCACCGTAATGACCCGGCCGGTTGTTTTGAGAGTTGTAGCCCTGTCCCCCAATTCACTGCTCATTTTGTACTTTTATAGCTGTTATGTGACTTGCCGGGATAGTCGGTTCGGGTCCGGAGAGATTTCGGAATGAAATGAGATACTTAGTCTGAAAGTTGGAAGCTTAAGTTGAAAAGGTTGACCGGATTGTTGACTTATGAGTAAACGACTCCGGAATAGAGTTTTAATTATTCCGTTAGCTCCTTTGGGTGATTTTAGACTTAGGAGCTTGTCCGGATTATGATTTGGAGGTCCGTAGTTGAATTAGGCTTAAAATGGCAAAAGTTGGAAATTTGAAAGTTTGATCGAGAGTGGTCTTTGTGGTTACCGAGCTCGGATTGGAGTTCTGAAAGTTGGAGTAGGTCCGTGGTCTCTTTTGTGACTTGTGTGCAAAATTTAGGGTCAATCGAACATGATTTGATAGGTTTCGGCGTCGTATGTAGAAGTTGAAATTTCGTTAGTTTCAATAGGCTTGAATTGGGGTGCGATTCATATTTTTGATGTTGTTTGAGTTGATTTGAGGGATTGACTAAATTTGTATCGTGTTTTAGGACTTGTTGGTATATTTGGTTAAGGCCTCGGGGGCCTCGGGTTGATTTCAGATGGTTAACGGATAAAAAATGGGACTTAGTGCATTACTGAAGCTGGGACTCTTCTGGTGTGATCGCACCTACGAGGAGTTGGCCGCAAGTGTGATGTTACAGATGTAGCTTGTTTTGTGCAAGTGCGGAGCTGGGCTGGCCTGGGGTAGGGGCAGGGGCAGGGGCAGGTGCGAGGGTGTAACCACATCCACAAGCAAGGCTCCGCAGATGCGGAGTTGACGGACGAGGTCTGTTTCCGCAGAACCGGATGGTGGGCCATAGAAGCGCCTCTGCAGGTGCGAAACCTGGAGCGCAAATGCGGGCCCTGGGAATTTAAGTGATTTTCGCAGAAGGGAAGGATTTCACCGCAAAAGTGGTTCTGCAAGTGCGGTTATTTGGCCGCAAGTGTGAAAAGCCTGGGCAGTGTCTTATAAACGAGGGTTCCGAGATTTTTCACCATATTAAACATTTCGAGCTCGGGATTTGGCGATTCTTGAGAGGATTTTTGGGGGATTTCTTGAGGTAAGTCACTTGTGCTCATTTTTATTCAATAATCTTGTCTCCCCATTGATTTTCCCACCTAGATTTTTGGTTTTGAGGTGTAAGTTGGGAGTTTAAGGATAGAATTTGGAGAGTTTGATTTGGGGATTCGAGTAACAATTTGGAGTCGGATTTTTATAAATTTAGTTTGGTTGGACTCATGGATGAATGGGCTTTCGGATTTTGTGACTTTTATCAGGTTTCGAGACGTGGGTTGCGTGCCAGCTTTTGAGTCGATTTTTGACTTTTGATTAATAACTTAGCATTTTCTTATGGAGTTGATTTCCTTTAGCCCGTATTGATTATATCGAATTGTTTATGGCTAGATTTGAGGCATTCATAAGCCATTTCGCGAGGCAAGGGTGTGTTGGAGTAGAGTTTTGCTCGGATTGAGCTAAATAACACTTCTAAACTTGGTCCTGAGGGTTCGAAGCCCCGAGTTATGTGTTATATGCTTGGTGTTGAGGTGACACATGTGACAAGTGACGGGTGTGTGGGCGTGCACCATAAAAACTATGACCCAGTCGATTCCACGAAACTGTATAGTGGATTTATCTTATTGATATCTGTATTTTCATCATGTGATAAAGTAATTGAGCTGTCAATCATGCTAGAAATCATGTTTAGGCTGTCACTGTGCTGTTGGGCCCATAATGGTCGTTTCATTGCTGTTGACTTATTGATTACATTGAAATTTCATACTCATTCATACTTACTCATTGCATTTCATATCTCAGTCTCCGTTGCTATTTATTGTTGTATCGTATCATCATTTTGGGGCTAGTTTCACGACATTGTAAGCCTGAGAGAGAGAGAGAGAGACTAGTGAGATTGATGACTGAGTGAGGCCGAGGGCTTGAGTGAGAGTGACAGTTATGGGATCGGGCTGCACGCCGCAACATGTTTATTTATTTATGCCTAGATCTGGCTTATTGTAGTGCTTGGGTTGAAGGAGCCCCTTCGGAGTCTGTACACTCCCCCAGTGAGAGCAGTTGATTATGTTGAGGGATGGATCTTCCCGGACATGGATCTTGTCCGAATCATTTATATTTGGGGATGGATCTTCCCCTGAGCTGGATTGGCCTTATACAGGACTGAGTGACTGACTGTCAGTCGACGTGTATATATATACATATGGGATGGATCTTCCTGGGCTGGATTGGCCATATACAGTACTGAGTGATTGAGTATTCTGAGACTGTGAGTACATGAGGCTTTCAGCTTGGTGCATCATATACAACATGTGCATTGGCATGTAGATGTAGAGAGGTCATACTCCTCATATCATTCAGAATTTGATCTATTTTACTTGAATTGAGTTTAACCGTTGAACTTGAAAGCAGGCCTACATTCATGTATTGTTACTTCTATATTGAACTGTACTTGCTGAGTTCGTCACCACCTTTCAGTCCAAAGGTTAGATTTGTTAATTATTGAGTTGGTTGTACTGATGCTACACCCTGTACCTCGTGTGCAAATCCAGGTGCTTCCGGTCACGGTGGATGCTGAGTTGTGGAGTTCGGTTTCTCGGGGACTATCGAAGTAGCTGCTCGGGGTTTCGCAGACCTTTTGTCTCCTTCCCTATCTTCCCGCTTATTGTATTTAGTTTCAGACTATTATAGATAGTGTTTTCCAGACTTACGATGTATAGATGCTCATGTACTCTGTGACATCCCGATATTTGGGAACTTTCTCATTGAGTTTTGGGTTCCTATCTCTGTTTATGAGAATTTTTATTATTTATATTGCTTTAATTCATTTTTTGTTAATGGTGTTGGAATTATTTCGTAATGTCAGCTTGCCTAGTACCACGTTAGGCGCCATCACGACAGGTTAGAATTTTAGGTCGTGACAAGTTGGTATTAGAGCCTAGGTTACATAGGTCTCACGAGTCATGAGCAGGTTTAGTAGAGTCTTGCGGATCGATATGGAGACATTTGTACTTATCTTTGAGAGGCTGCTGAACCTTTAGGAAACTTCACATTCTTGTATTCCTGTCATGCAGATTTGTTGATTTCGGTCACTAAGTTTCTGTTGTTTTATTCTCTCACAGATGGTGAGGACACGTGCTACCGGATAGGACGGCCAACCACCCGTACCACCAGCTAGGGCCATGAGAGGCCGAGGTCGTAGTAGGGGCCGCGGTAAGGGAAGAGGTGCAGCTCGTACAGCAGCTAGAGAAGCACCTGCAGATCCACCAGTTGCTCTAGCTCAGGAGCAGGTTCTAGATGTGGTTGAGCCAGTGGGGCTAGCTCAGGCACCGGTTGTGCCCATTGTGATTCCAGGCTTTCAGGAGGCTTTGGCCCAGATATTGACTGTTTGCATTGGCCTTGCCTAGGTGGTTTTGGCTCTGGCCGCACCAGCCACTTCTCAGGCCGGGGGAGGTACTCATACCCCCGCCGCCTGTACTCCAGAACAGGTGATATAGGGACTTCAGACACCGGGGGTACTACCGGCCCAGCTGGTTGCAGCTGCTCAGGCCCAGGTGGTCCGCGTTATTACTAATGATGAGCAGAGGAGACTTGAGAGATTTAGGAGGCTTTAGCTTCCATCATTTAGCGGTGCTGAGTCAGATGATGCTCAGGGCTTCTTGGATAAGTGCCAGCGGATTCTTCGCACGACTGGTATTCTGGAAACCAGTGGGGTTTCGTTCACTACTTTTTAGTTCACTAGGGCTGCCTTCAGATGGTGGGAGGCTTATGAGAGGCGCAGGCCAGTCGGTGCAGCACCAGTTACATGGCAGGAGTTCTCCGTTCTCTTCTTGGAGAAGTTCATGCTGCAGTCTCGTAGGGAGGAGCTGCGCGGACAATTTTAGCAGTTACGACAGGAGGGCATATATGTGAGGCAGTACGAGATGAGGTTTTCTAAGTTGGCTCATCATGCAGTTTGGTTGGTTCCCACTGATAGGGAGAGGATTAGGAGGTTCATTGATGGCCTCACATATTAGCTGCGATTTCTTATGACTCGGGAGAGGGTGTTGGGTGCTACTTTTGACGAGGTGGTTGACATTGCTCGGCAGATAGGGATGATCCGTAGCCAGGAGCGTGGAGAGAGGGAGGCCAAGTGGCCTCGTGGATCGGGTGGTTTCAGCGGTGTTCCTTCTGGAGGTCAGTTCTACCACCGCAGGGGTCGTCCCTATAGGCACGCTCAGACGGCTCGTCTAGTTCACCGTAGTGCATCATCCGGCCATGGTTCATACAGTGGTCATCAGGGTCAGTCATCTCTATATGCCCTTCTAGCTCAGAATTCATCTCGTGCACCATCAGTTCAGGGTTCATCTATATTAGGTCCTTCTGATAGTTATTCTGGCTCTCGGTGTCCGCCTTAGAACTCACCGCCATTTGCATGGAGGGGTTGTTTTGAGTGTGGAGATTTGGATCACATAAAGAGACATTGTCCCCGCCTTTCGGGAGGTCCAGCTTAGCAGAGGAGTCAGACTACGACTTCAGCACCAGTTACTTTACCACCTGCCCAGCCAGCTCGAGGTGGGGCTCAGTCAGCTAGCGGTCGCTCAAGAGGGGGAGGCCGATAAGGTGGTGGCCAGGCCCGATTCTATGCTATTCCTGCCAGGCCAGATGTTGTTGCCTCCGATGCAGTGAGCACAGGTATTGTCTCAGTACGCCACAGATATGTCTCTGTATTATTTGACCCCGGTCCCACTTATTTATATGTATCATCATATTTTTCTTATTATCTGGATATGCCCCGTGAGTCCTTAGTGGGCAATACTATTATTGTGGACCGTGTATATCAGTCGTGTGTAGTGACTATTGGGGGATTGGAGACTAGATCATCTCTTATTGCTTAGAATGGTGGACTTCTACGTGATCTTGGGTATGGATTGCTTGTCTCCATGTCATGCTGTTTTGGATTCTCACGCTAAGACCGTGACATTGGCGATGCCGGGGCTGCCAAGGATTGAGTGGAGAGGTTCTCTAGACTATGTTCCCAGCTGGGTGATTTTCATATTTGAAGGCCCAGCAAATGGTTGGAAGGGTTGCTTATCTTATTTGGCCTTTGTGAGGGATGTTGGTGCTGATACTTCTATTATTGATTCTATTCTGATGGTGTGAGATTTTTCGGATGTGTTTCCTGCAGACTTGACGGGATGCCGCCTACAGGGATATTGACTTTGGTATTGACTTTGGCCGGTTATTATCGTTGCTTCGTGGAGGGGTTCTCGTATATTACATCGCCCTTGACTTAATTGACCCAGAAGGGTGCTCCTTTCAGGTGGTCGGATGAGTGTGAGGAGCGCTTTTAGAAGCTCAAGACTGCCTTGACCATAGCTCCAGTTCTAGTTCTACCTTCAGCTTCTGGTTCTTATACATTGTATTGTGATGCTTCCCGGATCGGTATTAGGTGTATCTTGATGCAGGAAGGTAGAGTGATAGCCTATGCTTCACGTCAGTTGAAGCCTCATAAGAAGAACTACCATGTTCATGATTTAGAGTTGGCTGCCATCGTTCATGCATTGAAGATTTGGAGGTATTATCTCTATGGTGTGTCTTGTGAGGTATTTACGGATCATCGGAGCCTCCAGCACTTGTTCAAACAAAAGGATCTAAATTTGAGGCAACGGAGGTGGTTGGAGCTGCTAAATGACTATGATATCACTATTTTGTATCATCCCAGGAAGGCCAATATGGTTGCTGATGCCTTTAGTAGAAAGCCAGTGAGTATGGGTAGCCTTGCATTCATTCCTGTTCGTGAGAGGCTTGTTGCAGTTGATATTTAGGCCTTGGCCAACCAGTTTGTGAGATTAGATGTTTCGGAGCCCAGCCGAGTTCTAGCTTGTGTGGTTTCTCGATCTTCCTTATATGATCGCATCAAAGAGCGCCAGTATGACGATCCTCATTTGCTTGTCCTTAAGGACACGGTTCAACATGGTGATGCCAGAGATGTTACTATTGGGGATGATGGGGTATTGGGGATGCATAGTCGAATTTGTGTGCCTACTGTGGATGGGCTACATGAGTTGATTCTTGAGGAGGCCCATAGTTTGCGGTATTCCATTCATCCGGGTGCTGCGAGTATGTACCAAGACTTGAGGCAGCACTATTGGTGGAGAAAAATAAAGAAGGATATAGTGGGGTTTGTAGCTTGGTGCCTCAACTGTCAACAGGTAAAGTACGAGCATCAGAGATCGGGTGGATTGCTTTAGAGGCTAGAGATTCCAGAGTGGAAATGGGAGTGGATCAACATGGATTTTGTAGTTGGGCTCCCACAGACTTTGAGGAAGTTCGATGATATTTGGGTGATTATGGATTGGCTGACCTAGTCCGCGCACTTCATTCCACTTGGGACTACTTATTCTTTAGAGCGGTTGGCCTGAGATTTACATCCACGAGATCGTTCGCCTTCACGGTGTGCTAGTGTCCATCATTTCAGATTGGGGCACGCAGTTTTCATCGCAGTTTTGGAGAGCAGTACAGTGGGAGTTGGGCACCCAGGTTGAGTTGAGTACAGCATTTCACCCTCAGACATACGGACAGTCCGAGCTAGTTATTCATATATTGGAGGACATACTACGCGCTTGTGTCATTAATTTCGGGGGCTCATGGGATCAGTTTTGCCGCTCGCGGAGTTTGCCTACAACAACAACTACCAGTCGAGCATTCAGATGGCCTCGTATTAGGCTTTGTATAAGACACGGTGTAGATCTCCGGTGGGTTGGTTTGAGCCTGGTGAGGATAGGCTATTGGGTACTGACTTGGTTCAGGATGCTTTGGATAAGGTTAAATTGATTCAGGAGCAACTTCGCACGCTGTAGTCTAGACAGAAGAGTTATGCCGACAGGAAATTCCGTGATGTTGCTTAAATGGTTGGGGAGAAGATTTTGCTCAAGGTTTCACCCATGAAGGGTGTTATAAGGTTCGGGAAGAAGAGAAAGTTGAGCCCTCGGTATATTGGGTTGTTTGAGGTACTTTAGAGGATTGGGGAGGTGGCTTGCAAGCTTGCCTTGCCACCTAGTTTGTCGAGTGTGCATCAAGTGTTTCATGTTTCTATGCTCGGGACGTATGTCGGTGATCCGTCTCATGTTTTGGATTTTAGCATAGTTTAGTTGGATGGTGATTTGACTTATGATGTGGAGCCGATGGCCATTTTGGATCGGCAGGTTTGAAAGTTGAGGTCAAATGACATAACTTCAATGAAGGTGAAGTGGAGATGTCAGCCAGTTGAACAGGCTACTTAGGAGACCGAGGGAAGATACGGAGCAGATGTCTACACCTATTTGAGACTTTAGGTACGTTTCTAGACCCGTTCGAGGATGAATGTTTGTTTAAGAGGGGGAGGATGTAACAACCTGGCCGATCGTTTTGAGAGTTGTAGCCCCGTCCCCCCATTCACTACTCATTTTGTACTTTATAGCTGTTATGTGACTTGTCGGCGTAGTCGGTTCGAGTCCAGAGAGATTTCGGAATGAAATGAGACACTTAGTCTGAAAGTTGGAAGTATAAGTTCAAAAGGTTGACCTGATGTTGACTTATGAGTAAACGACTCCGGAATGGAGTTTTGATATTCCGTTAGCTCCGTTGGGTGATTTTGGACTTAGGAGCGTGTCTGGATAGTGATTTGGAGGTTCGTAGTTGAATTAGTCTTGAAATGGCGAAAGTTGGAAATTTGAAAGTTTGACCGCGAGTGGACTTTGTGGTTACCGGGCTCGGATTGGTGTTCCGGGAGTTGGAGTAGGTCTGTGGTATCATTAGTGACTTGTGTGCATAATTTGGGGCCAATCAGACGTGATTGATAGGTTTCAGCATCGTTTGTAGAAGTTGGAATTTCCTTAGTTTCAATACGCTTGAATTGGGGTGCCATTCGTGTTTTTGATGCTGTTTGAGGTGATTTGAGGGCTCAACAAAGTTCGTATCGTGTTTTAGGAATTTTTGGTATATTTGGTTGAGGCACCGGGGGCCTCGGGTTGATTTCGGATGGTTAACAGATCGAAAATAGGACTTAGTGCATTGCTAAAGCTGGGACTCTTCTAGTGTGATCGCACCTGCGAGGAGTTGGCTGCAAGTGCGATGATGCAAATGTGGCTGGTTATGTGTAGGTGCGGAGCTGGGCTAGCCTAGGGCAGGGGCAGGTGCGAGGGTGTAACTGCATGTGCGAGCCTGCAGGCACGAGCAAGGCTCCGCATATGCGGAGTTGATGGGCGAGGTTTGTTTCTGAAGAAGAGGATGGTGGGACGCTGAAGTGCCTCCGCAGGTGCGGAACCTGGAGCCCAGATGCGGGCACTGGGGATTTAAGTGATTTCCACATAATCGAGGATTTCACCGCAAAAGTGGTTCTGCAGGTGCGGTTACTTGGCCGCAAGTGCGAAAAGCCTGGGTAGTGTCTTATAAATGAGGGTTCCGAGATTTTTCACCATTTTAAACATTTCAAGCTCAGGATTTGGTGATTCTTGAGATGATTTTTAGGGTATTTCTTGAGGTAAGTCACTTGTGCTCATTTTTATTCAATAATCTTGTCTCCCCATTGATTTTCCCACCTAGATTTTTTGGTTTTGAGGTGTAAATTGGGAGTTTGAGGCTAGGGATTTGGAGAGTTTGATTTGGGGATTTGAATGATGATTTGGAGTCAAATTTTTGTAAATTTGGTATGGTTGGACTCATGGATGATAGGGCTTTCAGTTTTTGTGATGACCGGCTTTTGAGTCGATTTTTGACTTTTGATTAATAACTTAGCATTTTCTTATGGAGTTGATTTCCTTTTGCTCGTATTGATTATATTGAATTGTTTATGGCTAGATTCGAGGCATTTGGAGGCCGTTTCGCGAGGCAAGGGTGTGTTGGAGTAGAGTTTTGCTCGGATTGAGGTAAGTAACACTTCTAAACTTGATCCTGAGGGTTCAAAGCCCCGAGTTATGTGTTATATGCTTGGTGTTGAGGTAATGCACATGCCAAGTGACGGGTGTGTGGGCGTGCACCGTAAGAACTGTGACCCAGTCGATTCCACGAAACTGTATGATGGATTTATCTTATTGATATCTGTATTTTCATCATGCGATAAATTAATTGAGCTGTCAATCGTGCTAGAAATCATGTTTAGGCTGTCACTGGTGCTGTTGGGGCCCATAGTGGTCGTTTCCTTGTTGTTGACTTATTGATTACAAAGAAATTTCGTACTCAGTCATGCTTACTCATTGCATATCATACCTCAATCTCCGTTGCTATTTATTGTTGTATCATATCATTATTGTGAGGCTAGTTTCACGACGTTGTGAGCCCCAGAGAGAGAGACTAGAGAGATTGATTATTGAGTGAGGCTGAGGGCCTGAGTGGGAGTGACAGCTATGGGATCAGGCTGCACGCCGCAATATGTTTATTGATTTATGCCTGGATCTCACTTATTATAGCGCTTGGGCTTAAGAAGCCCCTCCGGAGTTTGTACACACCCTAGTAAGCGCAGTTGATTATATTGAGGGATGGATCTTCCCTGTACATTGATCTTGTCCGAGTCATTCATATTTGGGGATGGATCTTCCCCTGGGCTGGATTGGCCATATACATTACTGAGTTATTGAGTAATCTGAGAGTGTGAGTACACGAGGCTTTCAGCGTGGTGCATCACATACAACTTGTGCATTGGCATGTAGATGTAGAGAGGTCATGCTCCTTATATCATTCAGAATTTGATCTATTTTACTTGAATTGAGTTTAAATGTTAAACTTGAAAGCATGTGTCATGACCCAATTTCTCCTATAGGTCGTGATGGCGCCCAACGTTACCGCTAGGCGAGCCAATAGTGAACTAACCGTGTGATTAATTCTTTTAACATTTTTAAAATAACTGATTTTTGATTAGTGCATAAATAGGAAGTAAAAATTTAATAAGATGAGAGATAAATAATTTTAAGAGCAAATGAGATAAGTAAATGTCCCAAAAAAAATCATCATGCATCTGCTAGCATAATCTCCAAGCCCTGGTGTCACAAGTGTATGAGCTACTAGTAAAATATACAAAAATACTACACTACTGTCTGAAGGGAAATAGACAGAAAGTTAAAGAAAAAGAAAAATTTCGGGAGCTGCAGAACACGATCGAAAGGCAGGTCACTGCAAAGTCCCGTGGAATTAAGGATGCACGCCAAACTGATAACCAGATGCACTGCCTCAGCTCCTGCACGATTAGTGCAAAAGTGTAGCGTGAGTACATAAACAACATGTAACCAATAAGTATCTAGTCTAACCTCGAAGAAGTAGTGACGAGGGTCGACTTCGACACTTACTATGGGCTAATAATATAATACCGAAAGTTTAATTAAGCGTGGGCTACATAAATGAAGCTGAAAACTCAATGACAAGAATAGATAAATAACTCTTTCACTAATATTACGTCCCAAACCAGTTTCCATCATTTAACAAGTTAACCTCTCAAGTCAATGAAACAATATCAAGTGTAATTGGGCTCCAAGTATTATCAGGAATTATGCCGAGGTCATACGGCCCGATCCAAAATATAAACATATATATTGTGTACTGCCGAGGGCCGAACGACACGAACCATAGATGCATCTATTCTACTGCCGAGGCGTTCGACCCGCTCCACAAGAAGAGAAAATACTTTATAAAGACTCGATTCAAAGATTATTAGGAGGATAATATTCAAATAAGCACCAATTCTTATTAACGGTCAAGTAACCCGTCCAAAACTCAACTAACTGAAATTCGACCTTTTACAGTTTCTCTATCAAGTTCCAATATGATTTAAGCAGTTAAATAAACAAGTTGGGTGCACACGTCGTAAGTATAACATGATTTGGAGTTCTAAACTACCCGGACATAAGCATAATTAGTAGCTACGCACGGACTCTGGTCACCTCGTGCGTACGTAGCCCCCACAAATAGAAACACATATTACTTCAATTCACCTATTGGGTTAATCCCTCTTACAAGGTTAGAAAAGAGACTTACCTCGTTCTTAAGTTCACTTTCGGTCCATAAATGTGCTTTGAACCCTCAACTCAATGCCAAACGACTAGAAACTATTCAAATGTTATATAAAATAATTAATACGTGATCAAAAGTTCATATCCTAACTATTAAAGTGATTTCCCAACCCTAATTGAAGAATTCCTAAAATTCACCCCTGGCCTACACGCTCGGGTTCCGAAACTTTTTGAAAAACGTTGTTACCCATAACCTCACGAACTCAAATATGTAATTTTCACCCCATTCAATAATCATTTTCGTGGTTAAACCCCATTTATATCAAAACCCTAGGTTTTCCTCAAAAATTCCATTGATCCTACCATTTTCCATGTTAAATCTACTTATGATTTGTGTATTTAGCTAAAGAATTCATAGGGATCACTTACCTCTTGATGTTGATGGAACCCCTCCTAAAAATGCTCTCAAAATCATCTAAGACCAAGTGGGAAATGAGGAAAATAAGGCTAATTCCCGCAATAAAAGTTGTTGCACAGGTCGCAGGTGTCACAATTGTAACCTTGCTCGCAAATGCAAAGGTCGCAATTGCGACAAAAATGCAAAGCTGAGCTCCCACTATCAAGGTCGCATTTGCGACCACAACATCGCAAATGCGAAGGGAGGTTAATCGCAAAAGCGACTGGAAATCTCGCAAATGCGAGTCCTGCCTTGGCCAGGCTTCTTCGCAATTGCGAAGCCTGTATCGCAAATGCGAGGTTCGAAAATGCAAACAAAATCTCGCATTTGCGATACCTAAGACACCAACCAAAAAATAACCAGAAAACTGAAGTCTCCCCATCCATCCGAACGCGTCCGAAACTCACCCGAACCCTCGGGACTTCGCACCAAACTTTCACACAAGTCTAAAAATATCATACGAACTTGCTTACGCGATCGAAATGCCAGAATAACCTCCAAAAGCATGAATCGGATGCCAAAATGCATGAATCAAATCATGAAAACCCAAACTTCTAAAAATACATCCGCACGTCCGATTCCTATCAAATCACGTCCAATTGACCTCAAATTTTGCACACAAGTACTAAATGAGATAACAGACCTACTCAAACTTTTGGAATCAGAATCCAAACTCGACATCAAAAAGTCTACTCTCGGTCAAACTTCCCAAAAACCTTCAAATTTCCAACTTTTACCAAATGACCCCGAAACGACCTACAAACCTCCAAATCCACATCCAAACGCGCTCCTAAGTCCAGAATCACCATACAGAGTTATTCCCAGTCTCAGAATCCCAAACAGGCGTCTATAACTCAAAAATCTACTTCAACCCAAACTTATGAAATTGACCCAAAATGCCAGCTTTCAATATTAGGCGTCGAAAAGTTCCTGGGTCATCCAAAACCCGATCCGAACATACGCCCAAGTCCGAAATCATCATATGAACCTATTAGAACCGTCAAATCCTAGTTTCGAGGTTGTTTACTCAAAACGTTGACCAAAGTCAAACTTAGCCTTTTAAGGCCAACCTAAGGAACCAAGTATTCTGATTTCAACCCGAACCCTTTCAAATCCCGAACTAACCATCCCCGCAAGTCATAAAACAGTAAGAGCACATACGAGGAGTCTTATTTAGGGGAATGGGATTCTAGAAAGCAAAACGACCGGTTGGATCGTTACATTCTCCACCTCTTAAATAAATGTTCGTCCTCGAACGGGTCTAAAATAATACTTAGAGTGCTGAATAAGTGTGGATATCTGCTATGCAAGTGCTCCTCGGCCTCCCAAATCACCTCCTCAACTGGTTCGCCCCTCCACTGAACTTTTACCGTAGAAATCTTCTTGGACCTCAACTGGCGAACCTGCCTGTCAATAATGGCAACTGGATCCTCCCCATAACCCAGGCTCTCATCTAGCTAAATCGTGTTGAAGTCTAACACATGCAACCTGTCGGCATAATACCTCCGGAGCATAGACACGTGGAAAATCGGATGAACTCCTGATAGACTGGGAGGCAAGGCAAGCTCATAAGCAACCTCCCCAACTCGTCTCAACACCTCAAATAGACCTATAAACCTTGGGCTCAACTTGCCCTTCTTTCAAAACCTCATGATCCCCTTCATCGGTGAGACTTTCAAGAGAACCTTCTCGCCCACCATAAATGATAAATCACGTGCCTTCTGATCCGCGTAACTTTTCTGTCTGGACTGTGCTGTGTGAAGTCGCTCATGAATCAACTTTACCTTTTCCAAGGCATCCTTCACCAAATCAGTACCATATAACTTAGCCTCGTCGAGCTCAAACCATCCGATGGGTGATCGACATCGTCGACCATATAAAGCCTCAAATGGAGCCATCTCGATGCTGGACTGATAACTCTTGTTGTAAGAAAACTTGGCCAAAGACAAGAATCGATCCCACTGCCCTCCAAAGTCAATCACACATGCTCTGAGCATGTTCTCCAATATCTGAACTGTCCGCTCCAACTGCCCGTTGGTCTGCGGATGAAAAGCCGTACTGAGCTCTACCCGGGTCCCCCACTCACTCTGTACTGCTCTCCAGAAATGCGAAGTAAACTGAGGGCCTCTATCGGATATGATGGAAAAAGGCACATCATGCAACCGAAATATCTCCTAAATATAAATCTGGGCCAACCTCTCTGAAGTATACGTGGTCACAACTGGAATGAAGTGCGGCGACTTGGTCAACCTGTCGACATGACCCAAATTGCATCAAACTTCCGCAAGGTCAGTGGCAACCCAACTATGAAGTCCATGGTAATGCATTGGAGTAGGCCACATGACCTCTGGTGCTCATACTTAACCTGCTGGAAATTTGAACACCCCGCAACATACTCAACTATGTCCTTCTTCATTCGCCGCCACCAATAATGCTGCCTCAAGTCGTGATACATCTTCGTACCACCTGGATGAATAGAATACTGAGAACTGTGTGCCTCCTCTAGAATCCTTTCCCTCAGCCCATCAACATTAGGAACACATAGATGACCCTGAAGTCGCAG
Organism: Nicotiana obtusifolia; assembly: GCA_002018475.1. Taxonomy (NCBI): domain Eukaryota; kingdom Viridiplantae; phylum Streptophyta; class Magnoliopsida; order Solanales; family Solanaceae; genus Nicotiana; species Nicotiana obtusifolia. The sequence goes on along the minus strand of MCJB01051186.1, from coordinate 61,354 downwards.
AACACCATCCTCGTCGATCGTAACCTCCTTGGCACCACTCTGTAGCACTGTCTCTCTTAGATCCAACAAGTGCGGATTATCAAACTGACGAGCCTTGATCTGCTCCAATATTGAAGGCTGGGTAACAACGCATGCAAGAACTCAGCTGGGCTCTGAAATATCCAACCTCACAAGTATGTTAGCCAAGGACTGAATGTTCAAAGCTAATTGCCTCTTCTCTGGTGAAATGAATGCCAAACTACCCATACTCTCCGCCTTTCTGCTCAAAGCATCCGCAACTACATTTGCCTTGCCCGGATGATAAAGGATGGTAATATCATAGTCTTTTAGTTACTCAAGCCACCTGCGCTGCCTCAAATTGGTTTCCCTCTGCTTGAACAAATGCTGCAAGCTGTGATGATCGGTGTAAACCTCACAGGACACCCCATAAAGATAATGCCTCTAGATCTTAAGAACATGAACAATAACGGCTAACTCAAAATCATGTAGATAATTCTTCTCATAGGGCTTCAGCTGACGTGAAGCATATGCAATAACTCGGCCCTCTTGCATCAATACACAACCCAAACCAATGCGTGAAGCGTCACAATACGCAGTATACATCCCTGAACTGGAAGGCAACACTAACACCGGCGCTGAAGTCAATGCGGTATTGAGCTTCTGGAAGCTCGCCTCACAATCATCGGACCATCAGAATGGAGCACCCTTCTGGGTCAATCTAGTCAAAGGTGGTGCAATAGATGAGAAGCCGTCCACAAACCGACGATAATATCCCGCTAACCCCAAGAAGCTCCTGATCTCTGTCGCCGTGGTAGGACGAGGCCAACTCTGAACTGCCTCAATCTTCTTGGGATCCACCTTAATACCCTCGCCTGATACAACATGCCCCAAAAATGCTACAGAATCTATCCAAAACTCACACTTGGAGAACTTAGCATACAGCTTCTATTCCCCCAAGGTCTGAAGCACCACTTCAAATGCTGCTCGTGCTCCTCCATGCTACACGAGTAGATCAAGATGTCATCAATGAAGACAATGAAAAATGAATCAATATACGGCCTGAACACCCTGCTCATCAAATCCATAAACGTCGCCGGGGCGTTAGTCAGACTGAAGGACATCACTAGAAACTCATAATGGCCATATCTGGTCCGGAAAGCAGTCTTCGAAACATCCAAATCCCGAATCTTCAACTGATGGTACCCCGATCTAAAATCAATCTTAGAGAACACCCTGGCACCCTGCAACTGGTCAAACAAATCATCATTCCGCAACAACGGGTACTTGTTCTTGATGGTAACTTTGTTCATTGGATATAATCAATGCACATCCGCATAGTCCCATCTTTCTTCTTCACAAATAACACTGGTGCACCGCAAGGCGACACACTCGACCTGACGAACCCCTTTGCCAACAACTCCTCAAGTTGTTCCTTCAACTCCTTCAACTCTTTCAAATCCATACGGTACGGTGGGGTAGATATAGGCTGGGTACCTGGAGAAAAATTAATGCAGAAATTGATATCATGATCTTGTGGCATGCCTGGGAGATCAGAAGGAAACACATCGGGAATTCCCAGACTACAGGTACTGAATCAATCGCCAGAGTCTCTGTGATAGTATCTTGAACATAAGCTAGATAATCCAAATAACCCTTCTCGACCATGTCTCGAGCCTTCATAAAAGAGATGATCCGACTAGGTGTGCTGACAGACGAACCCTTCCACTCCAATCTAGGCAACTCTTAACAGTCTTGGCATGGCGATCAAGGATGGCGTGACATGGAGATAACCAATCCATGCCTAGGATGACCTCAAAGTCGGTCATATCAAGCAGTAGAAGATCCGCTTTAGTCTCATAACCACAAAGTATAACAATGCAGGATCGATAGACCCGATCTACAACAACAAAATCGCCCACCGGAGTGGACACATAAACAAGAGTACCCAAGGACTCACGAGTAACACTAAGGAAATGAGCAAACAGAGATGACACATATGAATAGGTAGACCCTAGATCAAATAATACTGAAGCATCCCTACCGTAGACAAAAATAATACATGTGATCACGGCATCTGAGGCCACTGCATCTGGTCTGGCGGGGAAAGAATAGAATCTAGCTAGAGCGCCACCTGACTAGCCTCCACTTGCTTGGACTCCACCTCTAGGACGGCCCCTACCCACCTGCCCTCCGCCTTTGGGCGGCTGGACGGCTGGTGCGGCTACTGGTGCTGTAATCATAGGATGAGAACCCTGCTGCACTGCCTTGCCCCAAAGCCTGGGGCAGAACCTCAGTTGATCGTTGAGATCCCGACACTCGAAACAACCTCTCGGTACGGTGGACTGCTGACTTGAAGTCTGATCCTGATGGCTTGAATACCCACTGGAGGAACCCTGAATGGCTAGTGGGAGGTCATACTGGAGGACCCTGAGGAGGCGACGGTGCTGGATATGTGGGTTGGCTAGGCTGACCTCTCCCAAACTGACCCTTCCCCCACCATTGAACCCTTCGGAATAACAGAACCGCTTGTCCCGTGGCATTTGCTCTCAGCCTCGCTGACGATAACCCTCAATCCTCCGAGCTATCTCTACAACTAGCTGGTAAGAACTCCCCATCTCAACCTCACGGGCCATAGTGGCCTGAATACTGGAGTGCAACCTTGCAACAAACCTCTGTACTCTCTCCGCCTCAGTAGGGAGTATCATAAGTGCATGGAGAGACAACTCAGAGAATCCCACCTCATAATCGGCCACTTGCATCTGACCCTGCTAGAGCTACTCAAACTGAAACTTCAACTCTTCCCTCTGAAAGGGTGGAATATACCTATCCAAGAAAAGGTGTGTAAACTGATCCTAAGTCAAGGGAGGAGAACCTACTAGTCTGCTAAGAAGATAAGACTACCACCATCTACGAGCCCTGCCCTCCAGCTGGAAAGTAGTAAAATCCACCCCATGGTTTTCTAATATCCTCATGTTGCGCAGTCTGTCCCTGCACCGATGGATGAAGTCCTGGGGATCCTCATGTCGCTCACCTCCGAAGATATAGGGGGTATAGCCTAGTCCATATGTCCAATAGCTTCTGCGGCTCACCAGCCACAACTGATCTGGGCTCAGGTACGGTTGCTGCCACTGGCTGGGCTCCGCCCACAGGTAGTGTGCCCGGGGTCTTATATACAGCAGCTGCATGCCCAGGAGCCTGAGCAGTAGGGGTCTGTGCTCCCCCTCCCGCCTAAGATGTGGCTGGGTCTGCTGGAAATAAACCAGCCTGAGTCATAGTATCCATGATCCGTAGCATACGGCCCATGACCTCCTGGAAGCCCGGTGCTGACATGAAATATGTCACGGCTGGCTGTGCTGCAGGCACCTCGCCCTGCTTCTCAATAATGGGATCCTCTACTAGATCCGTTGGTGACATGGCTGGAGCAATTCTGGGACGCCCTTGTCCTCTACCTCGGGCTGGAGCCCTCCCTCGGTCTCTAGCAATAGGAGGAGCAGCTCCTCCCGGGTCTGTAACATCAGTTGTGTGCGTTCTCACCATCCATGAGAGAATAAGAGAAGGATACTTAGTATAAAATCAACTTGCATGATAGGAGATGAAGAAAGAGTAGTTTCCGAACACCTTATAACCTCTTGAAGATAAGTACGGACGTCTCTACACTGATTTGCAAGACTCTATTAGGCCTGTTTATAACTTGTGAGACCTACGTGATCCTAGTGTTCTGATACCATGTTGTCAAGATCCAATTTCTCCTATAGGTCGTGATGGCGCCCAACGTTACCGCTAGGAAAGCCAACAGTGAACTAACCGTGTGATTAATTCTTTTAACATTTTTAAAATAGCTAATTCTTAATAAGTGCATAAATAGGAAGTAAAAGTTTAATATGATGAGAGATAAATAATTTTAAGAGAAAATGAGATAAGTAAATATCCCAAAAAAAATCATCATGTGTCTACTAGCATAATCTCCAAGACCTGATGTCACAAGTGTATGAGCTACTAGTAGAGCGTACAAAACTTCTACACTACTATCTGAAGGGAAATAGACAGAAAGTAAAAGCAAAAGAAAGACTTCGGGTGCTGCATAACGGGCTCGAAAGGCAGGTCACCGCAAAGTCTCATGGAAACAAGGATGCGCGCCGGACTGATAGCCAAATGCACCTGCCTCAGATACTGCACGAATAGCGAAGAAATGTAGCGTGAGTAGATAAACAACATGTACCCAGTAAGTATCTAGTCTAACCTCGAAGAAGTAGTAACGTGTGGTCGACTTAGACACGTACTATGGGCTAATAATATAATACCGAAATTTTAATTAAGCATTGGCTACATAAATGAAGCTGAAAACACAATGACAAGAAATAGATAAATAACTCTATCACTAATAGTACGTCCCAAACCAGTTTTCATCATTTAACAAGTTAACCTCTCAAGTCAATGAAACAATATCAAGTATAATTGGGCTTCAAGTATTATTACGCACGAATTATGCCGAGGTCATACGGCCGGATCAAAAATATAAACATATATGACGTGCATTGCCGAGGGTCAAACGGCATGAACCATAGATGCATCTATTCTACTGTCGAGGCGTTCGGCCTACTCCACAAGTAGAGAAAATACTTTGTAAACACCCGATTCAAAGATTATTAAGAGGCTAATATTCAAAGAAGCACCAATTCTTATTAATGGTCAAGTAACCCGTCCAAAACTCAAGTAAATGAAATTCGACCTTTTGTGGTTTCTCTCTCAAGTTCCAGTATGATTTAAGCACTTAAATTAACAAGTTGGGTGCACACATCGTAAGTATAACATGATTTGGGGTCCTAAACTACCCAGACATAAGCATAATTAGTAGCTATGCACGGACTCTCGTCATCTCGTGCGTACGTAGCACCCACAAATAGAAACACATATTACTTTAATTCACTTATGGGGTTAATTCCCTCTTACAAGGTTAGAAAAGAGACTTACCTCGTTCTCAAGTTTACTTTTGGTCCACAAATGTGCTTTAAACCCTCAACTCGGTGCCAAACGACTCGAAACTATTCAAAGGTTATATAAAATAATCAATACATGTTCAAAAGTTCATATCCTAACTATTAAAATGATTTCCCAACCCTAATTGAAGAATTCCTAAAATTCACTCATGGGCCCACGTACCCGGATTCTGAAAATTTTTGAAGAAAGTTGTTATCTATAACCTCACAAACTCAAATATGTAATTTTCACCCCATTCAATAATCATTTTCGTGGTTAAACCCCATTTTTATCAAAACCCTAGGTTTTCCTCAAAAATTCCATAAATCCTACCATTTTCCATGTTAAATCTACTTATGATTCGTGTCTTTAGCTAAAAAATTGATAGGGATCACTTACCTCTTGATGTTGATGGAACCCCTCCCAAAAATGCTCTCAAAATCGTCTAAGACCAAGTGGGAAATGAGGAAAATAAGGCTAAGTCCCGCAAAAAAAGCTGTTGCACAGGTCGCAGGTGTCGCATTGCGTCACCTTGTTCGCAAATACGAAGGTCGCAATTGTGACAAAATCTTCGCAAATGCGAAGCTGAGCCCCCACTGCAAAGGTCGCATTTGCGACAACAACATCGCGAATGCGAAGGGAGGTTGATCGCAAAAGCGAGTCCTGCCTTGGCCAGACTTCTACGCAATTGTGAAGCTTGTCTCGCAAATGCGAGGTTCGAAAATGCGAACAAAATCTCGCATTTGCGATACCTGAGACACCAACCAAAAAAACCAGAAAACTGAAATCTCCCCATCCGTTCGAACCTGTCCGAAACTCACCCGAGCCCTCGGAGCTTCGTACCAAACATCCACACAAGTCTAAAAACATCATAACTTGCTCACACAATTGAAATGCCGGAATAACATCTAAAAGCACGAATCGGAAGCCTAAATGCATGAATCAAAATAATAAAACCTCAAAACTTCTAAAAACACATCCACACGTCCGATTCCTATCAAATCACGTTCGATTGACCTCAAATTTTGCACACAAGTCCTAAATGACATTACGGACCTACTCCAACTTCCGAAATTGGAATTAACCCGATATCAAAAAGTCCACTCTTAATCAAACTTCCTAAAAACCTTAAAATTTCCAACTTTCACCAAATGACCCTGAAACGACCTACGGACCTCCAAATACACATCCGGATGCACTCTTAAGTCCAGAATAACCATACGGAGCTATTCCCAGGCTCATATTCCCAAAAAGACGTCTATAACATAAAAATTCACTTCAACCCAAACTTATGAAATTCACCCAAAATGCCAACTTTCAATATTGGCATCGAAACATTCCCTGGTCATCCAAAATCCAATCCGAACATAAGCCCAAGTCCGAAATCATCATACGAACCTATTGTAACCGTCGAATCGCGGTTCCGAGGTTGTTTGCTCAAAACGTTGACCGAAGTCAAACTTAGCCTTTTAAGGCCAACCTAAGGAACCAAGTATTCCGATTTCAGCCCAAACCCTTCCAAATCCAGACTAACCATCCCTGCAAGTCATAAAACAGTAAGAGCACATACGAAGAGTCTTATTTAGCGTGAGCAAAACGATTGGTCGGGTCATTACAGTGTGCCTACATTCCTATACTATTACTTCTATATTGAATTGTACTTGCTGAGTTCGTCACTATCTTTCAGTCCAAAGGCTAGATTTGTTACTTATTGAGTTGGTTGTACTCACGCTACACCCTGCACCTCGTATGCAGATCCAGGTGCTTCCGGTCATGGTGGGTGATAAGTTGTGGAGTTCGGATTCTCGGAGACTATCGAGGTAGCTGCTCGGCGTTTCGCAAACTTTGTCTCTCCTTCCCTAACTTCCCACTTATTGTATTTAATTTCATACTATTATAGACAGTGTTTTCCAGACTTGTGATGTATAGATGCTCAAGTACTCTGTGACACCCGATATTTGGGAACTTCCGCGTTGAGTTTCGGGTTTCTATCCCTGTTTATGAGAACTTTTATTATTTATACTGCTTTAATTCATTTTCTGTTAAAGGTGTTGAAATTATTTCGTAATGTCAGCTTGCCTAATACCACGTTAGGCGCCATCACGACAAGGTGTTGATATATCAGCCCAAGCTTGCGGCTTCATGACTAATTTCGCATATCTAGCGTATCAAACCTTGAATTCGCCTAGACATAATTTACGCATTATAAGATTTTTTTCAGTATATGTGTACTTTATATTTACTTTACATAATTCAAATAAGGGAAAAATTATATTTAAGACTTTTTACATAGTTCAAATAAGGAAGAATTTAATAGACAAAATTTGGTTGGTTTTGAACTCCTAAATATTAGGTAAATAATTAAATTGCTATCCCTAAATAAAAGAAAAATAGTTAAATGACTATTTTGTCTACTGTGAAATCTATTTTTAAAGGGAAAAAAAGTCAAACGACATTTCACTAAGTGCCTTCATGCTTTTAATATAGTACTAGTCTTTATGTACGTGCATGTAAATCTTCAGTTAATTATTTACATAGAGGAGCCAAAAATTAAACTTAAGGAATATTATATATAAGAAATAAGTTTGTTTGAAGATATGGTTTTTTTTTTTTACTAAGTTTGAAGTATCTTCAGTCTATTATTTATTTTTTAAAATAAAATTTTTATTTTCTACTATATTTTTCAAATTTTAAACATTTTTTTTGAACAAAGAAGCAATTTTTAAAGATATGGTCGTAAGTCATTTAAACAATATACCTCAATTTATACAATAAATTTACATGTATGTATTATAACCTCTAGAGTTTTCATAGAGCAATTTAACTACAATAAGATTAAGATAAACTCAATCGTAATAAATAACATTACATTATCGACAAAACTCAAAGACATTAGAAGACAAAAGAACAAAAGAACAAAAAAAACAATACTTTATGTATAAAAACATATCAATATTTTTGCATCGATTCAAAAGAATAAAAAATTAAACACAAAATTAACACTTCGTAGACAAATTAAAAAGCAATACTTTTGTCACACACACATATATATAGAGTCAAATAGTCATGTAAGTTTAAGTTATATACAACCAATTGAAAAATTAAAATGAGTAATTCAGAACAAAAACCAACCCAACGTTCATTCAATAAAGAAGGAAGTACTTGGAAGTAAAAATATTATCAAAGGTGCTTATTTAAACAACTCTTTGTCCCTAGCATGACACCTATATTGGTTTCTTCCTCAAATCTAGGTCCTCTTTTTTTTTTTTTTTTTTCTTCTGAATATTTTGTTTACTTTTAAATACAACAAATCCGCTTTTCTTAACATTTCAAGTTGTATTCGATGTTGATATCTATGTCTTTCTTACATTCTCTTTCTTGAAGAGACTCGAGCACTATGATACCCAGGAACGTGATTTGTATACCATTCTACTCATCTAGACATATGAATCATGCAGTCGCCAACCTTTTCATGCTAACCCCATAACTAATAGGAGTACTTTGATTTTCTTTAACTATGATATTAAATAAGACTTCTACTCATAAGAATAGAGGTAAGAGTTGTTAAAAACGTTTTCGTACTTGTAAAGTTGGTATGCTTGTATAATTTTTAATTATAGGTAGGACATGATATCCCAAATAGCTGAATTATTGGAATTCGATTAAGATTAAAAGTCCATGTAATTAAATTCACATTAGGTAAAGTATTACATATATTAATATTATCCAACATTAAATTATTACGCGAAGAAATAATTTATCTTTTGTAGGATATAAAAGTGAATCAAATTTTGAGGATATTTTTGCGATCAAGTATTTTTTATATTGTGCTTTTATAATAACAATAAAATTTATGAATTAAAATGCTAAATTTTTAACCCAATTATGTCAAACATAAATAAAGTATACAAAAAGTTTCCCCACAATTATTACGAATCAAATAATGCATGATCACATAAATTTTACACAACTACCTACCAATAATTCAAAATTGAAATTATATTAAATAAAATAAAAGTTAATATGTTATATAAACTTTTATAGTCAAAGAAAGAGAAGCAGAGAAATCAGAGTAGAAACAGTTGCAACTTGAATAGGAAAAGGTTTCAAATTCATAAGGAATTAACCCAAATTCAAGTAGGCAGAATTTTAGTTAAATCTTTTTCTTGTTTACCATTATCATTAACTACTCATTTCTCAAATCATGTTTCCGAATTCTTTTAAATGCTAATAGTCTGTTTGTTTATTATGAATATTATGGTAAAATATATACTTCATTTATTAGGTTTTAAAGGGAGTGCAAATTCACTTGTATTTAAGTAAAAGGAAATAGAGAAGGTATGTATTCTCTCCGTTCACTTTTACTTGTCCAGTATTCTAAAAATAGATTTTCACTTTTACTTGTCACTTTTAGCATATTAAGAGAAGATAATTTCTTTTTTTCTGTTATACCCACAATATTAATTGCTCATTTTAAATCATCTCAAATCCATTAGAAATATGCATCAATTAATATGGGTATCATGGTAAATTATGCACTTCATGTAACGACCCGACCGGTCGTTTTGAGTTCCAGCACGTCCTTTGGCGGTTTGAGGCCTCGAGTAGCTTCACTTTATGTTTTATGACTTGTACGTGTGGTTAGAATTGAATTTCAAGAAGTTCAGAGTTGTTTCGGAAGGAAAATTCTCAATTCGGAAGCTTTAAGTTGGGAGAGTTGACCAAGGTTTGACAATTGAGCAAACGACTCTGGAAGAAAATTTTTATGATTTCAATAGCTTCATATGGTGATTTCACACTTAGACGTATGTCTGGATTTGGATTTGGAAGTCCGTAGGATAATTTGGCATATTTTGGCGAAAAATTGGAAAGTTGAAGTTTTGAAATATCCATAAATTTGACCGGAAGTTGACTTGGTTGATATCGAGCTCGAATTTTGATTCCGAAAATCTGAAACAGGTCCATTATGTCATTTATGACTTGTGGCAAAATTTTGAAGTCATTCCAGATTGATTTGATACGGTTTGCCGCAAATTATGGAATTTGGAAATTTTATAACTCATAATTCGATTCGAGGCGCAATTCGTAGTTTTGTTGTTGTTTGATGTTATTTGAGGCCTCGACTAAGTTCGTATCATATTTTGGGACTTTTTGGTATGATTTGACGGGGTCCCGAGGGGCTTGGGTGTATTTTGGATCATTGGTTGAGAGACTAGTAAAGTTAAGAAATTTGGGGTTTGACCAAGGTCAATATCGGGTCAAGACAACCTCTTTTAAGTGTTTTTAGTGCACGAGCAAGTCCGTAACGTGTTTTATGATTGAAATTCATATATGGTTTGTGTCCAGGAGGTTGCAGATGAATTTCGGGGTGGTTTCAGATCATTTTGGAGAAATTTGGATTTGCTGGTTTCTAGTGAGGCACTGTTCATTCGTTGTGATGATCTCATAGGTCATCTAGAGTTTTAAACCTTAATTCTGTGTTTAGAAGCCTCCAATAGCTTCCATAAGCCTCCTCGATTTTCATGCACAGTCGGGGTGTTTTTCCGGAAGGCTTTTATGTTAAAAATCGATAAAAAAAATGAAATTATTCCTTAAAAATCTATTTGAGTTAACTTCGGTCAACATTTTAAGCAAATAGACCCGGATCCGTATTTTGACGGTCCCGGTGGATCCGTATCGTGATTTGGGACCTGGGCATATGCCCGGAATCAAATTCGAAGGTCCCTAGCTCGAGTTATCGCTTTTGTCGAAAATAGAAAGTTTAAAGGTTTAATGACTTTAAGGATTTGACCAATGTTTGAATTTATTGATATCGGATCCGTATTTTGGTTCCAGGACCCGGTACAGGTCCATTACTATATTTATGACTTGTCTACCAAATTTGGTGAGAAATGGAGTTGGTTTGACGTGATTCGGACGTTCAGTTGTTAAAAAAGAAATTCTAAAATTTCATTGAAAACATCATTTGATTTGGTGTCCGATCCGTAATTCTAGGTGTTATTTTGGTATTTTGATCGCGTGAGCAAGTTCGTATTAGGTTTTTGGACTTGTGTGCATATTTGGTTTGGATCCCCGAGGGCTCGGATGAGTTTCGGATAGCTTATGGACCTTTTGAACTTAGAAAGTTTGCTGGTTTTTCACTTCTGCTGGTTTCTGATGTTTCCTTTTTTGCGGTGGCGAATATACTCCTGCGATCGCGAAGGGTAAAATAGGCTGGGGGAGATTTTGTTATATGCAAACGCGAAACCTTGGTCGCGAACGCGAAGCAATTGGGGGGCCTGTTCTTCGCGAACGCAGCCAGGCAATCGCGAACGCGTAGTGAAATAGTGGTGGGGACTAGGAGTTGACTGTTGCTCTATGTGAATGCGATACAATGATCGCGGACTCGGAGGCTGGGGGGGGTGGGGGGTGAGCCTACGCGAACGTGTAGATCAACTCGCGATCGCGTAAGCTATTGAGGCTTTGCGCTTCGCGAATGCATCAGGTTTCACGCGAACGCGGTGACACCTGACGCAGTGATTAAAATAGTCCCAAAAACGGGATTTTGTTCATTCTTCAAAATTTTCAAAGCTAGAAACCTAGAGTCAATTCTCCCAAGCACTTTTCTTAAGCCAATTTGTTGGTGAGCGATTCTAACCTACTTTCTTTCCATTTTCCATTGCTTATCATAAGATTTTAACCTAAAATCTAGAATTTTCACGGTGGAAATTGGGGGGTTGGGAAGAATTAGGGATTTTTGTAAAATTGGAATTTAGACCTCAAATCAAGGTCGGATTTCGGAACAAAATACATAACCGGGCTCGGGGGTGAATGGTTAATCGGGTCTTGGTCCGAATTTCGGGTTTGGAACAAGCGGGCCCGGGAGTTGACTTTTATTGACTTGTTCAATAATGACATAAATTGAACTTTTTTCATTCGTGGGTAGCTCCTAAGGCTTATTTAAAATCGTTTGGTTGATAATTTGCTAGATTTGGTCAGTTTCGAGGCTTCTTTGAAAGGCAAAACCGTGGTTGAGCTTTGAGCTGGTCTTTGGAGTGAGGTAAGTATCGTGGTTAACCTTGACTTGAGGGATTAGGACTTGTTTGCCTATTTGCTACTTGTTTAACTGTTGGATACAACGTATATGTGAGGTGACGAGTACTTATGTGTTGTTATAAGTTAAAGCATGCGGGTGAGACTTGTTTCTTGTAATTTATCTCTTTCTTTGATCCTGATATCCATGCTTAGACTATTTAATTGATAAATTGATTGTTCTTTCCGTACTTAAGAACTATCAGAGATAATTGAGTATTGTTTCTGAAGTTGAGATTGGTATTGGGGAACTATTGTTGACAGAAGACGATATTGCTTATTCCAACTCCCTATTGTTTTATGTTCACTGTTACATGGTAAGCGAGAGTGTTAAAGCTCGAAGAGTGATGCCATGCCGTATTTATCTTTTTATGGTGAGATTGAGAGTAAAAGCACGAAGAGTGATGTCGTGCCGTATTTATCATTTTATGGTGAGATTGAGAGTAAAGCACGAAGATTGATGTTGTGCCGTATTTATCAGTTTATGGTGAGATTGAGAGTAAAAGCACGAAGGGTGATGCCGTTCCATTTTATTAATTATGCTTGTTCATTTTGTTGATTGAAGGTTTATTCCCTATTGTAGTTACCTTATCTTGAACCCCTTTCGCATGTCCCCTCCCAATTGTACTTGCTAATTCTTTATTTGTTGTTATTTTGTATGTATATTTCCGTCTGTATATGTTTAATTACGTGGGTGTCTTGTTATAGCCTCGTCACTACCTCGTCGAGGTTAGGCTCGACACTTACGGAGTACATTGGGTTGGTTGTACTCATACTACGCTCTGAACTTTTAGTGCAGATTTTGGTACTGGTCCCAGCTGTCCGTGAGGCGTATCAGCTCGGATTGGCATTTGGAGTCTCGAGGTAGATTTGCTGGCGTCCGCAGACCTTGAAGTCCCTTTCCACTTCCCTTATTTACTATTCTTTTCATTGTAGACAGTTGTATTTATTGCAAACCCTATTTGTAAAGATTCTAGAAACTCGTGAACTTGTGACTCCAGATCCGGGTTGTACTTAGATATTATTGGTTTTATGTCATTTTGTACTCCATTTTTGTTTCATTTCGGCTTAATTAGTTTTACTTATTTGAATTGATTAAAAATTGGCTTAGAGATCCTCTAATGTTGGCTTGCCTAGCAAGTAAAATGTTAGGCGCCATCACGGCCCCGAAGGTGGAAATTCCGGGTCGTGACAAGTTGGTATTAGAGCACTAGGTTACTTAGGTCTCATGAGTCACGAGCAAGCTTAGTAGAGTCTGAAGGATCGGTACGGAGACGTCTATACTTATCTTCCAGAGGCTATGAAGTTTAGGAACAAATTTCACTTCTATTCTTCTCTATCGTGCGGTTTTATTCTATCATTGCCGATTGAACTCTTCTATTCTTGTCCTCCCGCAGATGGCGAGAACACGTGCAACATCTTCGGCTGGACAGCAGCCGGAGCCCCCAGTGGCAGCTCCTACTAGGGGCAAAGGACGAGGACAAGGTCACGCTAGAGGCCGAGGTAGAGGCAGAGCTCAGCCTAGAGCTCGAGCAGTAACACTAGCAGTGGAGCCTCAAGTAGATTTTGATGAGTAGGTTCCAGCTCAAACTATACCTGTTGTACCAGCTCAGGTCCCAGAGGGGTTCATCGCCACCCCAGTGCTATAGGATGCTCTAGTCCGTTTGGTGAGCCTTATGGAGAATATGGCCCAGGCCGGTGCATTTCATATAGCACCAGCCGTCTCTCAGGCTGGGGGAGGAGCACAGACTCCCACTATTCACACTCCGGAGCAGATGGCTCCCCATTATCAGTCTCCATCAGCCCCGCCAGTTGGGGTAGTTCAGCCAGTTGTTGCAGTACAGGCCGGTTATAGGTCTGCCATGTCTTTTGAAGCATTATTGAGATTGGAAAAATTTACTAAGCTCTTTCCAGTTCACTTTAGTGGTGCACCTTCTGAGGACCCACGGGATTATCTTGACCGCTGGCATGAGGTGCTGCGGAACATGGGTATAGTTGAGACCAATGGGGTCGATTTTGCTGTATTCCAGATGATGGGTTCCGCCAAGAGGTGGTGGAGAGATTACATGTTAACTAGACCAGCTGGGTCGCCTACACTTACTTGGGAGCAGTTCTCACAGCTGTTTCTACAGAAGTTTCTCCCTATCACTTTGAGAGAGGATTACCGCAGGTAGTTCGAGCGTCTCTAGCAGCGTAGTATGACTATTACTCAGTACGAGACTCGTCTTGTGGATCTAGCCTGTCATGATCTCCTTTTTCTTCCTACTGAGAGAGAGAGGGTGAGGAGGTTTACTGATGGACTCACTCACCCTATCGGGCTATAGATGTCCAAGGAGACCGGGAGTGAGATTCCTTTTCAGACGGCTACTAATGTTGCTAGGCGGATCGAGGTGGTTCTTGCTCAGGAGAGCAGGAAAGGGTCTGATAAGAGGCTTCGTCTTTCCGGTGAATTCAGTGGCGCCTTGTCTGGAGGCAGGGGTACTTTTGGTGGAGGCCATCCTTCTAGGCCGTTTCATTCAGCACTCGAGGCATCCCATGGTGCTTCAAGTGGTCGCAGTCCTCATATGTCTCATTTTGATTAGCTAGCCCACAGTGCACCATCAGCTCCTAATAGTGCACCTCCGCTCCAGAATTTTCAGAGTGGTTATTCAAGTCGACAGGGTCAGTTTCAGTAACAGTCGAGGTCTTGTTATACTTGTGGCAATCCGAGGCATATTTCTAGATTTTGCCCACAGACATCAGGCAACTCACAGCAGCAAGGTTCTCGTGCCATGGTCCTGGCACCGATTGCTTCACTGCCTGCTTAGCCAGCTAGAGGCAGGGGTCAGGGAGCCAGAGGTGGAGGTCAGGCTGTTAGAGGTGGAGGTCAGGCCGTTAGAGGTAGAGGCCAGCCAGCTAGAGGTCGTCCCAGGGACGTAGTTCAGAGTGGTAGGGCCCAGCCCCGATGTTATGCTTTCCCAGCTAGGCCTGAGGCTGAGTCATCTAACGCTGTTATCACAAGTATTGTTTCAGTGTGCCATAGGGATGCTTCAGTTCTATTCGATTCGGGCTCTACTTACTCCTACGTGTCATCCTACTTTGTTTCATATCTGGTTGTGCCTCGTGATTCTTTGAGTGCTCCTGTGTATGTGTCCACGCCTTTGGGAGATTTTATTGTCGTAGATCGTGTCTCTCGTTTGTATGAGGTTACCATTGGGAGTCTTGAGACTAGCATAGATCTCCTACTTCTCGATATGGTAGATTATGATGTAATCTTGGGTATGGATTGGCTGTTACCTTATTATGCTATATTGGATTGTCACGCCTAGACAGTGACCTTATCCTTGCTGGGGTTGCCTCGATTAGAGTGGAGGGGAACTCCTGGCTATTCTACCAGCAGGATTATCTCTTATGTGAAGGCTCGGCATATGGTCGAGAAGGGGTGTCTAGCTTATTTGGCTTATGTCCGCTATTCTAGTGCGGAGATTCCCTCCATGGATTCAATACCTGTTGTTCATGAGTTTCCAGAGGTATTTCCTGCAGATCTGTCGGGGATGCCTCCCGATAGAGATATTGACTTCTATATTGATTTGGCTCCGGGCACTCAGCCCATTTCTATTCTGCCATACCGTATGGCCCCACCAAAGTTGAAGGAATTCAAGGAGCAGTTGCAAGATTTGCTTGATAAGGGCTTCATTAGACCTAGTGTCTCGTCCTAGGGTGTGCCTGTGTTGTTCGTGAAGAAGAAAGATGGATCGATGAGGATGTGCATAGAATATCGGCAGTTGAACAAAGTCACCATCAAGAACAAGTATCCGTTGCCGAGGATTGATGACTTATTTGATCAGCTTCAGGGTGCCAAGTTGTTTTCGAAGATTGATTTGAGGTCTGGCTACCATCAGTTGAGGATTAGGGCATCCGATGTCCCTAAGATAGCTTTTCGAACTTGATATGGGCATCATGAGTTTCTAGTGATGTCATTTGGGCTGACGAATGCCCCAACAGCATTTATGGATTTGATGAGCCGAGTGTTCAAGCCTTATTTGGATTCGTTTGTGATCGTGTTTATTGATGATATCTTGATCTACTCTCACAGTCGAGAGGAGCACGAGCAACATCTTCGTATTGTACTTCAGACTCTGAGGGATAGCCAGTTATATGCCAAGTTTTCAAAGTACGAGTTATGGTTGGACTCAGTCGCCTTCTTGGGCACGTCGTAAGAAGATTAAGGCAGTTCAGAACTTCCCTAGACCCACTTTAGCTACGGAGATCCAAAGTTTCTTGGGCTTGGTGGGTTATTACCGTCGATCTGTGAAGGGGTTCTCATCTATAGAAGCCCCATTGACCAGATTGACCCAGAAAGATGCCGCATTCAGATGGTCGGACTAGTGTGAGGTGAGCTTTATGAAGCTCAAGACTGCTTTGACGACAACGCCAGTGTATGTGTTGCCTAGAAGTTAAGGATCTTATACGGTATATTATGATGCATCTCGTGTTGGGCTCAGAGCAGTATTGTTGCAGGGTGGCAGGGTGATCGCATATGCGTCGCGGCAGTTGAAGGTCTATGAGAAGAATTACCTTGTTCACGATCTAGAGCTGGCAGCCATTGTTCATGTGCTGAAGATCTGGAGGCATTACCTTTACAGCGTGCCGTGCGAGGTTTTCACGAATCACCAGAGTCTACAGTATTTGTTCAAACAAAAGGATCTCAATTTGAGGAAGAGGAGGTGGTTGGAGCTATTGAAAGACAATGATATCACCAGCTTGTATTACCATGGGAAGGCCAATGTGGTGGCCGACGCCTTGAGTAGAAAGGCAGCGAGTATTGGCAGCCTTGCATACATTCCAGTTGGTGAGAGACTGCTTGCATCAGATGTTCAGGCTTTGGCCAATCAGTTCGTGAGGTTGGATGTTTCAGATCCCAGCCGTGTTCTAGCTTGCACAGTTGCTCGGTCTTCTTTGTTTGAGCGCATCAGGGAGCGGCAGTATGATGACCCTCATTTGCTTGTCCTTAGGGACACAGTGTGGCACGATGGTGCCAAGCAGGTTACTGTTGGAGATGATGGAGTTTTGAGGATGCAGGGTCGTATTTTTGTGCCCAATGAAGATGGACTTCGTGAGTTGATTCTTGAGGAGACCCACAGTTTTCGATATTCTATTCATCCGGGTGCCATCAAGATTTATCGGGACTTGCAGCAGCATTATTGGTGGAGAAGGATGAAGAAGGAAATAGTTGCTTATATAGCTCGGTGTCTAAATGGTTAGCAAGTAAATTGTGAGCATCAGAGACCTAGTGGGTTGCTTCAAAAGTTAGAGATTCCTGAGTGGAAGTGGGAGCGTATCCATTTTGTAGTTGGACTTCCACGGACTCAGAGGAAGTTCGATGCGGTATGGGTCATTGTGGACAAGCTGACCAAGTCAGCGCATTTCATTCATGTGGCAGTTACCTATTCGTCAGAGCAGTTGGCTGAGATTTACATCTGCGAGATCATCCGCCTTCGCGGTGTGCCCGTGTCTATCATTTCGGATCGAGGTACGCAGTTCACCTCGCACTTCTGGAGAGCAGTACAGCGCGAGTAGGCATGCAGGTTGAGTTGAGCACAGCATTTCATCATCAGACAGACGGGCAGTCTGAGCACTATTCAGATATTGGAGGATATGCTCCGCTCTTGTGTTATAGATTTCGGGGGTTCTTGGGATCAATTCTTGCCACTTGCGGAGTTTGCCTACAATAACAGCTACCAGTCGAGCATTCGAAATTCCCCCTATGAGGCATTATACAGAAGGCAGCGTCGTTCACCAGTTGGATGGTTCGAGCTGGGAGAGGCTCGATTGTTGGGCACAG
Source organism: Nicotiana obtusifolia (assembly GCA_002018475.1). NCBI lineage: Eukaryota > Viridiplantae > Streptophyta > Magnoliopsida > Solanales > Solanaceae > Nicotiana > Nicotiana obtusifolia. The sequence continues at coordinate 43,482 of MCJB01051186.1, read as the reverse complement.
ATTTGGTACAGGATGCCTTGGATAAGGTCAAAATTATTCAGGACCGACTTCGCACAGCTCAATCGAGGTAGAAGAGTTATGCCGACCATAGGTTCGTGATGTTGCATTCATGGTCGGAGAGAGGGTGTTGCTCCGGGTTTCACCCATGAATGGTGTGATGAGGTTTGGTACATCGGACCCTTTGAGATTTTGGAGAGAGAGTGGGTGAGGTGGCATACAGGCTCGCATTGCCACCTATTTTATCAGCAGTCCATCCGATGTTCCATGTGTCCATGCTCCGGAAGTATCACGGTGATCCATCCCATGTGTTAGACTTCAGCTCAGTCCAATTGGACAAGGATATGACTTATGAGGAGGAGCCGGTGGCTATTCTAGCCTGGCAGGTTCGACAGTTGGGGTCTAAGAATTATCCTTCATTTTGAGTGCAGTGGAGAGGTCAGCCCGTTGAAACAGCTACTTGGGAGTCCGAGTCGGACATGCGGAGTAGATATCCATACCTTTTACCAGCCCAGGTACTTTTCTATGTTCGTTCAAAAGGTGAGTTTCGGATAGCCTATTCACCTTTTGAACTTAGAAAGTTTGATGGTTTTTCACTTCTGCTGGTTTCTGGTGTTTCCTTCTTCGCGGTCGCGAATATACTCTCGCGATCGAGAAGGGCAAAATGGGCTGGGGGAGATTTTGTTATATGCGAACGCGAAACCTTGGTCGCGAACGCAGAGCATTGGGTGGCTTGCTCTTCACGAACGCGGCCAGGCAATCGCAAACGCATAGTGAAATAGAGGTGGGGGCTGGGAGTTGACTGTTTCTCTATGCGAACGCGATATAAGGATCGCGGATGCGGAGGCTGGGGGTAAGCCTACGTGAACGCATAGATTAACTCATGATCGCGTAAGCCATTCAGGCTTTGCTCTTCAAGAAAGCATCAGGTTTCACGCGAACGTGATGCACACCTGACGCCAGAGATTAAAACAGTCCCAAAAACGGGATTTGGTTCATTCTTCCAAATTTTCAAAGCTAGAAAACCCTAGAGGCGATTCTCCCAAGCACCTTTCTTCCCCAATTTGTTGGTAAGTGATTCTAACCTACTTTATTTCAATTTTCCATTTCTTATCATAAGATTTCAACCTATAATCTAGGATTTTCATGGTGGAAATTAGGGGTTGGGAAGAATTAGGGATTGTAAAATTTGAATTTAGACCTCAAATTGAGGTCGGATTTTGGAACAAAATACATAATCGGGCTCGGGGTGAATGGGTAATCGGGTTTTGGTCCGAATTTAGGGTTTGGACCAAGCGGGCCCGGGGGTTGTCTTTTGTTGACTTGTTTAATAATGACCTAAATTGAACTTTTTTCATTTGTGGGTAGTTCCTAAGGCTTATTTTGAGTCGTTTGGTTGATAATTTGCTAGATTTGGTTGGTTCTGAGGCTTCTTCGAAAGGCAAAGCCGTGGTTGAGCTTTGAGCTAGTCTTTAGAGCGAGGTAAGTGTCGTGGTTAACCTTGACTTGAGGGATTAGGACTTGTTTGCCTATTTTCTACTTGCTTAAATGTTGGATACAACGTATATGTGAGGTGACGAGTACATATGCGTTGTAATTGGGTTAAAGCATGCGGGGAGGGGGGGGGGG
>MCJB01051186.1:6460-41836 GCA_002018475.1 Nicotiana obtusifolia | reverse complement strand
GGGGGGGGGGGGGGGGGGGACTTGTTTCTTGTAATTTATCTCTTTCTTTGATCCTGATATCCATGCTTAGACTAGTTAATTGATAAATTGATTGTTCTTTCCGTACTTATGAACTATCTGTGATAATTGAGTATTATTTCTGAAGTTGAGATTGGTACTGTGGAACTATTGTTGACAGAAGACTTGATATTGCGTATTCCATCTCCCTATTGTTATATGTTCACTGTTACATGGTAAGGGAGAGTGTTAAAGCATTAAGGGTGATGTCGTGTCGTATTTATCATTTTATGGTGAGATTAAGATAAAAGCACGAAGGGTGATGCTGTCCCGTTATTACTATTTCATAGTGAGGCTGAGAGTAAAAGCACTAAGGGTGATGCCGTGCAATTTTATTCATTATGCTTGTTCATTTTGTTGATTGAAGGTTTATTGACTGATTCTTGTTATTATTCCCTACTGTAGTTACAGTATCTTGTAACCCTTTCGCATGTCCCTTCCTAATTGTAGTTGCTAGTTATTTATTTGGTGTTATTTTGCATGTATATTTCCATCTGTACAGGTTTATTTACGTGGGTGTCTTGTCATAGCATCGTCACTACCTCGTCGAGGTTAGGCTCGACACTTATGGAGTACATTGGGTCGGTTGTGCTCATACTACACTCTGCACTTCTTGTGCAGATTTTGGTACTGGTCCTAGCTGTCCATGAGGCTTATCAGCTCGAATTGGCATTTGGAGACTCGAGGTAGATCTGCTGGCATCCGAAGACCTTGAAGTCCCTTTCCACTTCCCCTATTTACTGTTCTTTTCATCCGAGACAGTTGTATTTATTGCAAACCTTATTTGTAGAGATTCTAGAAACTCGTGAACTTGTGACTCCAGATCCGGGTTGTACTTAGATATTATTAGTTTTATGTCATTTTGAACTCCATTTTTGTTTCGTTTCGGCTTAATTAGTTGTACTTATTTGAATTGATTAAAAAATTGGCTTAAAGATCCTCTAACATTGGCTTTCCTAGCAAGTGAAATGTTAGACGCCATCACGGCCCCGAAGGTAGAAATTTTGGGTCGTGACATTCGCAATTGTGAACACTGTTCATTCACAATTGCGAACACTGTTCAATGTTCATTCTCAAATGCAAAGTTTTTGTCCGCAAACGTGAACCTGGGCAGAAGACTTAAGGGTCAAAAGTTGGTCATATTTCCATTTTTGTTTTGGATTTTGGTGCTCGGTTTTTTGGCAATTTTGAGGAGTTCTTCACGACTTTTACTTGGGTACGTGTTCTATATCCGAAATTGATTATATTTCATGATTACATGGTTATATTCATCAATTATTAGTCGACGTTTCATTATCTAGAATTGTTTTCGATAAATTTTAATGATGTTATATAATTATTTGGCTAGATTTGAGCTGTAAGGAGGTCATTTCATGTGAGAAGGCTATTTTGGAATATCGGCCTAAGTTCGTTAAGGTGACTCTCCTGTCTGACTTTGTGAGGGGGAAACTACCCCCTAGGTGATGTAATTATTATGTGCTATTAGTTATGGGTGCTACGTATGCACGAAGTGACGAGAATCTATACGTAACTAAAGCATATTTATGTCCGAGTAGACTTAAGATTTTACCATGTAATATTTGGAATATTTGAATTCATTCTGCTGGCTTAATTAGTTGAAATTATAATTGAACTTGATTTAGAAATATATACATATATATTAGGCCGAACCTTATTACCTTGAGTTGTTGGTAAGTTATTTGAGAAATGGTAAAGGTTATACTCACCTTGTGCTCATATACTGTATCGTAAGCTCCTGTCTTGTAATTCGATAATTCATTTCCTTTCTTGTGGAACAGGCCATTCTCCTCAGCAATATAATAGATGCATCTATGGTTCGTGTCGCTCGACCCACGGCAGTGTACACGTTATGATGGGATCGGGCCTATCGCCTCGCCAGTATCATATTATTTCTGAGATCTAGCCGTACGACCTCGGCATAATCGTGTGTTATATCACTAGTAGTCAGAATGTTCACGAGATTATCCTTTCACTGATGCCCGACACTTTATATGGTGTTTCCTTATCCGTTTTGTAATGACTTGTTCGGTCACGTGGAGCTCTAATGCATTATTCGGCGGTTTAAGGCCATGAGTAGCTTCACTTTAGGTATTATGACTTGTACATGTTGTCGGAATTGAATTTCGGGAAGTTCGGGATTGATTTGGAAAGAAAATTCTAATTTTGGAAGCTTTAAGTTGGAAGAATTGACTAAGGTTTGACTTTTGAGTAAACGACCTTGGAATCGGGTGAAGGTTCCAATAGGTTCGTATGATGATTTCAGAGTTGGGCGTGTGTTCGGGTTGAGTATCGGATCAACCCGAGAGCATTTTCGGTACTTATTATAGAAGGTTGGCATTTTGAAGGTTTAAGAATTTCGTTAGTTTGGTTCGAAGTGGATTATGATGTTATCGATGTCCGTTTGGGGTTACAAGCGTTAGAATAGCTTCGTTATATCATTTACGACTCGTGTGTGAAATTTGAAGTCATTCCGAATTAATTTGATACGTTTCGGCACAAGATATAGAATTTAGAAATTTTAATATTTATACGTTTAATTCGAGGCACGATTTATGATTTTGATGTTGTTTGATGTGGTTTAAGGCTTCGACTAAGTTCGTATTGTATTTTGGGGTGTGTTGGTATATTAGATCAAGTCCCGGGGGCCTCGGATGGATTCCGGATGGTTAACGGATCGGATTTTGGACTTAAGGAAAAGTTGGAGGATTCTGGTTGCTGGTGCAACCGCTTCTGCGGAAGCTTCATCGCAGAAGTGGCCTCGCAAAAGCGAGGCAGTGGACCGCAGAAGCGGATAGAATGGAGCTGGGAAGAGGCTGCAGGTGCGAAGGAATTTCGGCACCTGCGTGACCGCAGAAGCGGCCTAGGGGTTGCAGAAGCAGTAGGGAGTGAGGCAGACTGGAAATGCAGGTGCGAGGTTTGTGCCGCACCTACGAGACCGCAGAAGCGGATTCTTGGTTGTAGGTGCGACTCTGCAGAAGCGGAGTCTGGTCCGCAGATGCGAAGGCAGGGGGGCTGAAGGGGGACTGCAGAAGTGGTATTTTTGCCGCACCTGCAGAGCCGCAGAAGCGGCTAAGGGACCACAGGTGCAAGAGGTCGCTGGGCAGTGTGTTCTTTTAAGAACGGGATTTGGCCCATTTTCTTCCATTTTCACTTGGTTGGGGAAATTTTGGAGAGCTTCAAGGGGAGATTTTCATCAAGCAACACACGGTAAGTGACTCCCACCTATTACAAGTTAAATACACGGTTTGTATATCGATTTAAACATGGAAATTAGTAGGAATTTGGGATTTTTGATAGAAAACATAGAATTTGGTACTTTTGGATTTTGACCACGAAATAGGACATGGAATTTGGAATAAGTTATATATTTTAGTTCATGGTGTTATGGGTAAAGTTCATCTTCGAAATTTTTTGGAATCCGGGCATGTGGGCCCAAGGGTTGTCTTGTTGGCTTTTGAACGGAGTTGGGAATCATTTTCAATTGTTAAATTATACGTATTGGTGTATGTTTTGATTGGTTTGCACGTTGTTTGACTATTCTTGAAGAGACGGGCATCGATTTGAGGTGTTTGAGAGGCGTTAGAGCCAGGTTTGGAATTTCGAAGCGAGGTAAGTCTCCTGTCTAACCTTGTGAGGGGGAAACTACCCCTAGGTGATATATATTTTTATTTGCAACTAGTTTTTGGTGCTACGTACGCACGAGGTGACAAGAGTCTGTACGTAGCTACAACATGTTTATGTCCGAGTAGACTTAGGATTATCATGTAATATTTGAATTATTTGAACACATTTTGCTGGCTTAATTTATTGAAGTTATAAATGAAATTGGATTAGAAATAAATATATGTATACTAGGCCAAGCCTTAACACTTTGTGTTGTGGGCGAGTTATTTGAGAAATGATAAATATTTTATCTATTCTGTACTCATGTACGATATTGTAAACACGTGTCTCGTAATTCGGCAACTTCTTTCCTTTTCTTGGGGAGCAGGCCGAACGCCTCGGCAGTTAATAGATACATCTATGGTTCATGCAGCTCGACCCTCGGCAGAGTACATATTATTCTGGATCGAGCCGAACGAACTCGGCAGAATCGTGCATTATATCGCTAGTAGTCCGAATATTCACGAGCTAACCTCTCTATTGATGCCCAGCATTCATATGGTATTCCTTATGTCACGACCCAAACTGGAGGGCCATGACTGGCACCCCGGCCATACTTGCCGATCACTAACGCACATTTTATCTAACTTTTCTTATTATCTATAAGGGCTGATGAGATCAGTATAAATGGTAGACATGAATCTTATACAACCAACAATGACAGATAATGGCATGAACATATATATCACAGGCCGACAAGGCTGTCATGAGGCTACGTATAAGGTACGAGCTGAGAAGCTACTATGAGAGACTATACAACAAAAATTAGTCGACAAGGCAATCCAAACTATACATGAGTCGACACCTGTGTACGAGCCTCTAAAGGAACATAAGTGCTGAAACATTGCCGGAACAGGGCCCCGATATACCCATAACGTCTATAACAAAAATGCATACCAAGACCAGGCCAAGTCCGGAGAAGGGATCTCGCCAATAACCGTTGACTGGGCATCCTACTATGGTGGGGGAGCTTCGCCTACTTGTCTATCTAGATCTGCAACACGACATGCAGCGTCCACAAATAAAAGGACGTTAGCACAAATAAAGTACTGAGTATGTAAGGCAGGAAAGCATAAGTAAGAATAATAATGTAAATAGGGATAGAGAATATATAACCTGTAACATCTAGGTGCCTCTGAGGGCTACTGACATGAATGCATGATACACACACACACACACACACACACACACACATATATATATATACATAAACTGTTAAAACATCCGCCTATGTGGACATCATTATCATCATATCGTACTTGGCCATAATAGGCTCGGTAAAAACGTATCCGGCCATCATAAGGCTTGGTAGAATCGTACGCGGCCATGTGGAGCTCGGTAAAACCCAACTGATCAGTGATTGCACAATTGGTGCCGCACCCGGCCGACTATATAGCGACTCGATAGAGTAAAGTTGATACATATATATGATATGTTCTGGACTCATTGGAATCACATTTTAAACTTTTCGGAGTGACGTAAGGTCGGTATCCTCCGTACACGTTATTAGGACTAAATCCTCATCAAGAATCTTATAAGAATCAGGAAGTACCAACAACGTTGATAACATAAGAATAAGAGAAGTAACATCAACATCAATCGTTCCATAAGAAGGGAAACAATGTAAGTACTGCTGGCCTCTAAGAGTGGAGTATCTTTGGAAGCTCGTTCATTACATTACACACAATTGAAGTCGTGCAAAAGAAGGAAAAGGATAGCCTCACATACCTTGTATATTCTGCCCAATCTCAAGCTATGAAAATGCCACGACTCCTTAGTCTACAATAAGAGAAATGACACTATCGTTATCGTTTAAGCGTCATAACTATTATGTATCAACTGTAACCTATTTTACGATGAAACGGACAGTACCTCCCCTATTTATCTGAATTCTCACAAGTTAACACAATCACCAAACAGCCCAAACAACATCAATAATAATCATATTGAGCCTCCCAAAACAGTACACCAACCAACAACATTACTAGCAAGCCTTTCGACATATATCTCACAAGTTCTAGCTTCAACGACTTAGACGTAACTTGGATAATCTTAAATACATGTAGGGTAAGAGGTTCCTTACCTTTAAACTGAATAAAAACTCCAATTTGACCTTAATTGACCACGAAATATCCCTCCAATGCTGCCACAAGAACAAGGAAGCGAAGCTAGCAATCAATTTGGGTTTTTCGGCACTAGAATCACTTTAGAAGACTTGAAATCACCTAGGGTTGATATTAAAACTTGAGGGAGTATTTTACAGAACACAAACAACTTAAAACAACCTCCCACATGAGCTGGAACAACACAAAAATCAGCAACAACAAGAAGAACAAGAAACTTACTAGCGCCACGGGATTCCTGGCACTTGATTTGTGTTGTTTGCCCTTTGTTTTAGTCTTGGATCATGAGAGAAACTTGAGAGGGTGTTCTTAGGGTTCTAAGATCTGCATATACTGAAAACTAATGACTTAAAATGGGGTTGAGGCGTGTTATAAACATCTATATGTCTTAACCGCCTATGTGGGCCCCATAGAGAGGTGCTTGGCGCGGTCTCACAAAAATGCGAATATCTCTCAACTCATAGATAGTATTGACAAACGGTTTAATGCGTTAGAAACTAGACTCATAGACCTTGAATTTGGTGGGTATATCATCCCGTAATTCCAAGTAAATTGGGAGAAGGGCTTAGTGACATTTGACCTAAAGTATAAGTAAAATTATGAACGAAAGTTGCGACAACTTTTGTCGACTTTTATTTCATAACTCGTTTGACTTCAAGACTTATGAAACGGATATTATATGATTTAAATAACTTAAAACACGATCTCTTGGTAATATTAATCACCTCTAGATTTACCCAAAAATATGAGTTACAACATCCTTAATTCGTTTAACTTCTAGTACTTGTTAACCACTCTTATACACCCTTGTATCATTTAAGACTGATAGGACTAAATTCTTATCATCTCAAAGATAATCTCTTTTCGGACCTACGTAGACTAACTTACGGCGTAATCTAACGTATGCAAATTGTTACAACCTATATTTACATTCATTAGCTTAAACTATAAGTTAGTCTACGTAGGTCCGCGAAGAGATTATATTTGAGATGATAAGAATTTAGTCCTATTGGTCCCAAATGATACAAGGGTGTATAAGAGTGGTTAACAAGTACTAGAAGTTAAACGAATTAAGGATGTTGTGACTCATATTTTCGGGTAAATCGAGAGGTGATCAATATTACCAAGAGGTCATGTTTTAAGGTATTTGAATTATATAATATCCGTTTCATAAGTTTTGAATTCAAACGAGTTATGAAGCAAAAGTCGACAAAAGTTGTCGCAACTTACGTTCATAATTTTACTCATACTTTAGGTCAAATGTCACGAAGATTTTCTCCAAATTTACTTGAAATTATGGGGTGATCTACCTACCAAATTAAAGATCTATGAGTATAGTTTCTAACGCATTAAACCGTTTGTCAATATGATCTCGGAGTATAGAGATAATTGTATTTCCGCAGACCTGCGCAGATTGGTAGGTGACAAGTAGGTGCATCACCTACTTGCCAAAATTAGAGGACAAAATTAAAAGTCCCAAAGTCGGCCAAGAGAGGAATTTTAAGGGATTATAAACTCAGTTATTTTACCCTTATTTCAGACCTTCAAAACCAAATTGAACCCTTGCAACCCCTCCCCAAAAATCCCACACAAACCCTAATCGATTTTCCCTCTCTTTCAAGTTCTAATTGGGGGTGAAACCTAGAGTTTGAAGAACCAAGAAAAGGGCTGAGCTATCCAACAAGTAAGGTACGTTTACTGCTCTCTTTCATACATTTTTTTTCTCCTATGAATTCATGGTAATTCGTTCTATACATGCAAGAACTCACGGGACGGTGATCGGAAGCCGTGAGTTCGAGTTATTCACTTGTAGCGGACTATTTTGTGGACTGTTTTGTGTTGCTGTTGGACTACGTGTTTTACTACTGTTTTGTCGAGTTTTAGAGGAAGAAGGGTGTGGAGAAACACCATATAGATTTAGGGTTGTGGGGTGAGAGTTCTTCTTAACATTTCCGGGTCGTTTGACACGACTACGGTGGCCATCGTATGTATGAAGTGAGTAGCTTGTGCGTGGACTATGTTGGGAGGTCAATATGATTATTATTGATGTTGTTTTGGCTGTTTGGTGATTGTCTTGAATTGTGTGAAGTCATATATATAGGGGAGGTGCTGTCCGTTCCATCGCAAAATAGGTTACAGTTGATACATAATAGTTACGACACTTAAACAATAACGGTAGTGTCATTTCTCTTATTGTAGACTAAGGAGTCGTGGAATTTTCATAGCTTGAGATTGGGAAGTATATACAAGGTATGTGAGACTGTCCCTTTTCTTCTTTTGCATGACTCTGATTGTACATAATGCAATGAACGAGCCTCCAAAGATACTCTACTTTTAGAAGGTAGTAGTACTTATATTGTTTCCCCTCTTATGGGAGGATTGATGTTGATGTTACTTCTTTGACTGTATGCCACTCCGAAAGGTTGAAAGTGTGATTCCAATGAGTCCAGCATGCATTATCTATTTTACTCTATCGAGCCGCGCTATAGTGGGCCGGGTATGGCACCTATTGTGCAACTATATATATGTATCTATTTTACTCTACTGAGCCGCGCTATAGTCGGCATCTATTTTACTCTACCGAGTCCGCGCTATAGTCGGCCGGGTATGGCACCTACTGTGCAACCATTGATCAGTTGGGTGTGATGTTACCGAGCCTTATGATGGCCGGGGTATGATATGATGATGATGAGGCCCACAGAGGCGTATGTATATGATGATTTTAAAAGGATATATATGTATATGCACATCAGGCATTGCATGATTAGTCGCCCTCAGAGGCACTCAAATGTTACAAGGTGTATTTTTTCTATCCCTATGCACATTACTGTTCTTATATTATGATTTCCTGCCTTACATACTCAGTACCTTATTCATACTAACGTCCTTTTATTTGTGGACACTGCATGTCGTGCTGCAGGTCCTGATAGACAGGTAGACGAAGCTCCCCCACCATAGTAGGCTGCCAGTTCAGTGGTTATTGGCGAGATCCCTTCTCCAGACTTGCCGTGGCCTTGGTATGCATTTTTGTTATAGGCATTATGGGTATGTCGGGGCCCTGTTCCCGGTCATGTTGCATCACTTATGTTCCTGTAGAGGCTCATAGACAAGTGTCGACTCATGTATAGTTGGGATTGCCTTGTCGGCAAATTTATTTTTGTTGTATAGTTTTTCATGACAGCCTTGTCGGCCATGTTATATATATGTTTATGTCATTATCTGGAATTTTGGCTGATTAAGATTATTGTCTGCCATTCATACTGATCTCGTCGGCCCGTTAGATAATAAGAAAGGTTAGATAAAATGTACGTTGGTACTCGGCACGTAAGGCCCGGGTGCCCATCATGGCCCTCCGGTTTGGCTCTCGTGACAAAAATATGGGTTGTAACACCCTCTCCCCAAGGAACATTCGTCCTCGAATGTAAGGGTTTACGGGGAGTCTAACTCATCGTGGATTTCTGACAGAAATTTCCGGCTGAGTTTCCTCTATAAAATGGACACTAGCAAAACTTGCAAGCAGTTAAACCCAACCTATGGCCTTACAAGGCTATACAAAGCATTATAGATATATACATTTTCTGCATATCACCATTTTTCATTAAGAAAGAGTATTCTCAATTTATTACTTACCTTATAGAGACGTTTCTCCTGCTAATGCGTCCTGCTTTCCCCCAGCATCCTCGTAATCTTCATTCTGGAACAGGTAAGGGTATTTAGACTTCATCTCATCTTCTGCTTCCCATGTCATTTCTTTCGTATTATTATTCCTCCACAATACTTTAACGGAAGCTACATCCTTTGTTCTCAGCTTGCGGATTGGTCGATCTAATATAGCCACTGGCATTTCTTCATATGATAGATCCTTTGTAACTTGTACATCTTTGATAGGGATGACCCGAGAAGGGTCTCCAATACATTTCCTCAACATAGATACATGGAATACCGGGTGGACAAATTCCAATTCTGATGGAAATTATAACTCATAAGCAACCTGTCCAATTCGTCGAAGAATTTTGTACGTCCGAAATACCGCGGACATAGTTTACTCTTCTTCTCAAAACGCATAACACTCTTCAGCGGCAAGATCCTCAGGAAAACCCAATCACCAATCTCAAATTCCAGGTCATGACATCGAACATCGGAATAAGACTTTTGCCTGCTTTGTGCCGTCTTTAGTCGCTCTTGTATCACTTTCACCTTCTCAATAGCTTGCTGAATCAAATCTGGCCCATATAATTCTGTCTCACCGACTTCAAACTATCCAACTGGTGATCTACATCTCCTCCCATACAGTGCCTCGTACGGAGCCATTTTAATACTGGAATAGTAGCTATTATTGTAGGCTAATTCTATGAGTGCCAGATGGCCATCCCAGTTCCCCTTGAAATCTAGAACACATGCTCATAGCATATCTTCGAGTGTCTGGATGGTACGCTCAGTCTGTCCGTCAGTCTACGGGTGGAATGTCGTGCTGAGATTCACTTGTGTGCCTAAACCCTTCTAAAAAGACCTCCAAAAGTTAGTCGTAAATTGAGCTCCTCGGTTTGATATAATAGATAATTTCACACCATGAATCCTAACAATCTCCTTAATATACAACTTCGCATAATCTTCAGCTGTGTAAGTTGTCTTAACTGGCAGAAAATGGGCACATTTGTAAGTCGATCAACTATCACGCAGATGGAGTCAAACTTATGATAAGAGCAAGGTAATCCCATAATGAAGTCCATATTAATCACCTCCCATTTTCAAGTCGGAATCTTTATATTCTGAATCAATCCACCGGGTTTCTAATGCTCAATCTTTACTTGTTGACAATTAGGGCACTGGGCTACAAATTCTGCAATAGACTTCTTCGTGTTATCCCACCAATACTGCTCCTTAATATCATGATACATCTTTGTCGAGCCGGGATGGATGGAATATCGGGACTGATGAATCTCAATCATAATTTTCTCTTGCAACCCTGCTACATTAGGCACACATAATCGGCCTAGTATCTTAGTGCCCTATCTCCTCCGATCTCAAAAGTTGTAATTTTACACTGCTGAATGCTCTCTCTTAATCGTACTAAGGTAGGATCTTCATATTGCCGTGCTTTTACCTCGACTACCAAAGATGATTCTGATGTATTCTGTACAATAACACCTCCGTCATCAGAGTCTAACAATCTGATTCTCATATTGGCTAGCTGATGAAGCTCTTTAGTCAACCCCTGTCTACCTTCCTCAATGTGTACTAAGCTTCCTATTGACTTACGACTGAGAGCGTCTGCCACAATATTGGCTTTAACAGGATGGTACAATATCTCGACATCGTAATCTTTCAGTAATTCAAACCACCTACGCTGCCTCATATTCAACTCCTTCTGCTTGAAGATGTATTGTAAACTTTTGTGATCAGTGTAGATGTCAATATGGACACCGTATAAGTAGTGCCGCCAAATCTTCAAAGCATATATTACTGCAGCCAATTCCAAATCATGAGTCGGGTAATTATTTTCATGCTTCTTCAATTGTCTTGATGCATAAGCAATCACCTTCCCTCGTTGCATTGATACGCACCCCAAACCTATATTTGAGGCATCACAATATACCACATAACCTTCGGTTCCTTCTGGGAGAGTGAGCACTGGTGCGGATGTCAATCGATTCTTTAGCTCCTGAAAACTATGTTCACAAGGTTAGACCACTGGAACTTGGTAGCTTTCTATGTTAACTTAGTCAATGGTGCTAACATAGAGGAAAACCCTTCTACAAACCGCCTATAATATCCTACTAGCCCCAGGAAGCTGCGGACTTCTGACGGTGTTGTAGGTCTTGGCCAACTCTTCACTGCATCGATCTTCTGAGTGTCGACACTAATACCCTCGTCAGATATCACATGGCCAAGGAATGCTACTGAGTTTAGCCAGAATTCACATTTGGAGAGCTTAGCGTATAACTTACGATCATAAAGGGTATGTAATACTATCCGCAAGTGGCCCGCATGTTCCACCTCCAAACGAGAATACACCAGAATGTCATCAATGAACACGATCATGAACACATCAAGATAGGGCCTGAATACAATATTCATGAGATCCATAAAAGCTACTGGAGCGTTTGTTAGCCCGAACGACATCACCAAGAACTCAAAGTGCCCATATCTTGTCCGGAATGCCGTCTTTGGAATATCCTTCTCCTTAACCCTCACCTGATGATACCCTTAACGTAAGTCAATCGTGGAAAAATACTTGGCACCCTGTAGTTGGTCAAACAGATCGTCAATCCTTGGAAGTGGATATTTGTTCTTTATAGTAAACTTATTCAACTGTTGATAATCGATACACATCCTTAACGGCCCATCTTTATTTTGCACGAACAAGATTGGCGCACCCCAAGGTGAAGTGCTAGGCCTAATGAAGCTATTATCCAGCAAGTCCTTCAACTGTACCTTCAACTCTCGCAACTCTGCCGGGGCCATCCTGTATGGAGGGATAGAGATCAGTTGAGTGTCAGGAAAAACATCAATGCTAAACTCAATCTCCCTTTTAGGAGGAAGACCTGGGAGTTCATCTGGGAAAACATCTGGAATTTCATTGACCACGGGGATTGATTGTAGAGTAGGCGGCTTCGCCTCCGCATCCCTAACGCGAACGAGATGATAAATGTAACCCTTTGAGATCATCTTCCTTGCCTTAAGATAGGAAATAAACATACCTTTCGGCGTAGCAATGTTCCCCTTCCATTCGATGACGGGTTCACCAGGAACCTAAAACCTAACCATCTTCGTACGACAATCAACATTTGCATAGCATGAGGCCAACCAGTCCATTTCCATTATCACATCGAAATCAACCATTTCTAACTCAAATAAATTCGCCGAGGTTTGACGACTACAAATCATCACTGTACAACTTCTATATACCCTTCTAGCAATCACTGATTCTCCTATCGGAGTAGATACCGCAAGTGGTTTACTTATTAATTCATAATTGACGCCAAACTTATTAGCCACAAAGGGTATAACATATGATAATGTAGATCCCGGATCAATCAACGTATATACATCATAAGAAGACACAGAAAATATACCTGTAACAACATCTGGAGATGACTCGAGATCCTGTCGACCTACTAGAGCATATGTTTTATTTTGGGTACCACTCGAACTCAGCACTGCACCTCAACCTCTACCACGACCTGTCGACTGCTGAAAACCCTGTGCTGGAGGTCGAACGGTTGAGGAAAAACCAGACACAGATCTAGTCGGTTGAGCCATACCACCACCTCCTTTGTTAGGAAAATCCCGCATCATATGGCCAGGCTGTCCGCAAGAATAGCATGCATCGGAACCTCGACGGCACAGTCCAAAATGGGCCTTGCTGCACTGATCACAACGAGGTGTTGGGGGTCTCGTCTGACTAGTATCCCTACGATATTGTGAGCCTGATGCTCGCAAACTCTGACCTGTCACAGAATAGGTAAATTGATCATACTGAGGCCTCTGAAAGCGTAGAGGAGCACTAGCTACAGGTGGCACCAAACGCCCTGAAGACTGGGGCATGATACTACCTCTGAAGTCACCAGAATACCCTGCAAATCTCACCCTCTTATGCTGGCCCCTACCCTACTCCCTGTCTGCTCTTTGCTGGCGCTTAGGATCCTCTAGTGTCTGGGCATAAGCTTGAATACAGGAAATATCCATGCCCTCTACCAAGGAAGCAGCCGTGCACTCATTTATCAGATCTGGTCCCAACCCGTTCATGAATAGGTGCACCATATCGCTCATCTCGGCCACTATATGGGGAGCATACCTTAATAAAGAATCAAACTACATACTATACTCTCGCACACTCATATTACCCTGTCGAAGGTTCAAGAACTTATCAGCTCTAGCTCGTCGTATCTCAACTGGAAAGTAGTGTCGAAGAAAGGCCTCAGAAAATACCTTCCACACAGGTGGGGGAGCGTTCGGACCCCTGGATCTCTCCCAACTATCATACCAGAAAATTGTTAAATCCCATAACCGATAAGAAGCCAACTCTACTGCCTCCGTATCACTAGCATGCATAACCCGCAGTGTACGATGAACCTGATCAATAAAATTCTGCAGGTCCTCCTTGGGGTCTGATCCGGTAAACACTTGAGGATCTAGATTAATAAAATCACAAACTCTTGCACTAACCGGTTTATCAGCAGCACCGGTATTCTGCCTCTGATCCTGAGCAGCTACCAAGCTAGTCAACAATTGTACTGCACTCCACATATCCTGGTCGGCAGTACCAAATGGAGAAACTAGAGGTGCTGGGTGCCTCCTAATATCATCTGGAGGAGGAGTAGATGAGGTATGAGACGGCACCTCACTCTGAGGCTCACTTTGGCCTACTCTGGCTGGAGGCACCTGACTGGTACCCTCTCCCCCAGCTGTATAAAGCCGTCTACTAATCGTTTGCTTCCTAGTCGAAGGCATCACTGAAAGAAAAAATGGTGAATATTAGAGACAAACACTTATGATTAAACTCTTTCCACGATCTAGATTCGGGAAGAAGGAAACAACCCTAAATGTCATGTAGCCTCCTGATTATAAATGTGGCGCGCTACACATCTATAATCAAGACTCTACTAGACACGGCTCATAGACAACCCCTAGGACAAACCGGCTCTTATACCAAGTTTGTCACGATCCAAACTAGAGGGCCATGACTGGCACCCCGGCCATACTTGCCGATCACCAACGCACATTTTATCTAACTTTTCTTATTATCTATAAGGGCCGATGAGATCAATATAAATGGTAGGCATGAATCCTATACAACCAACAATGACAGATAATGGCATGAACATATATATCACAGGCCGACAAGGCTGTCATGAGGCTACGTATAAGGTACGAGCTGAGAAGCTGCCATGAGAGACTATACAACAAAAATTAGTCGATAAGGCAATCCAAACTATACATGAGTCGACACCTGCATATGAGCCTCTAAAGGAACATAAGTGCTGAAACATTGCCGGAATAGGGCCCCGTCATACCCATAACATCTATAACAAAAATGCATATTAAGATCAGGCCAAGTCTAGAGAAGGGATCTCGCCAATAACCGCTGACTGGGCAGCCTACTATGGTGGGGGAGCTTCGCCTACTTGTCTATCTGGATCTGCAACACGACATGCAGTGTCCACAAATAAAAGGACGTCAGTACGAATAAAGTACTGAGTATGTAAGGCAGGAAAGCATAAGTAAGAACAATAATGTAAATAGAGAATATACAACCTGTAACATCTAGGTGCCTCTGAAGGCTACTGACATGAATGCATGATACATATATATATATATATACATAAACTTTTAAAACATACGCCTCTGCGGGCATCATTATCATCATATCGTACCCGGCCCTAATAAGCTCAGTAAAAACGTACTCGGCCATCATAAGGCTCGGTAGAATCGTACCCGACTACATGGAGCTCGGTAAAACCCAACTGATCAATGATTGCACATTAGGTGTCGTACCCGGCCGACTATAGCGCGACTCGGTAGAGTAAAGTAGATACATATATGTGATGTGTGCTGGACTCATTGGAATCACATTTTGAACTTTTCGGAGTGACGTAAAGTCGGTATCCTCCGTACACGTTATTAGGACTAAATCCTTATCCAAAATCTTATAAGAATCATGAAGTACCAATAACGTTGATAACATAAGAATAAGAGAAGTAACATCAACATCAATCATTCCATAAGAAGGGAAACAATGTAAGAACCGCTAACTCGTTTGACTTCAAGACTTATGAAACGGATATTATATGATTCAGATACCTTGAAACACGACCTCTTGGTAATATTAATCACCTCTAGATTTACCCAAAAATACGAGTTACAACATCCTTGATTCGTTTAACTTCTAGTACTTATTAACCACTCTTATACACTCTTGTATCATTTAAGACCGATAGGACTACATTCTTATCATCTCAAAGATAATCTCTTCTCGGACCTATGCAGACTGACTTACGGCGTAATCTAACATATGCAAATATGGGCTGTAACACCTTATTTATTTGATAATGACACATGACATTTTCTGAGCTGTTATGGTAGAATACAAGATTTAGAAATTCTTGCTTTAAAATAAGTAATAGGAAGATTTTGTAACTTATAGATTTACCCCATCATTGTCATATGCTTCTTATCTTCTCATTTTTTTATTACTTTATTTTATTGGACCTTTAGTAATTGTTGATGTCGACACCTCGTCACTACTTCTCTGAGGTCAGGCTAGATACTTACTAGGTACGCGTTGATTTACGTACTCAATGTTGCACTTCTGCACTAAATGTGCAGGATCTGACAGGTTCATTTAATGATCACCTTGGCGCATTAGTGCACCTGTTGAGGAAACTTTATGTGAATTGTATTCCAGGCTACACATCATAGTCTATTGAGTTTCCATTGCACTGTTCATTTTATTCTGTCTTACGACATTCAGGGCAGATGTTGTATCATTATTGTACTCCTTAGAAAATGCTCATGCACTTGCGACACCAGGTTTTGGGGGTTCCTACTGGTTGTTTGTTATTGTAGTTGACGTAATTATTATCATTTTACCCTGTAAATTCCATTTTAAACCATTTAGGTAATGGAGATTATGATTTCGAAGGTAATAAAATGAGTAAATAAATTGATGAATCAACTTTGGCTTGCCTGATGGTAGCGTATCACGACCTATAGAGGATTTTGGGTCGTGACAGCTTGGTATCAAAGCTAAGGTTCACTTGGGTCTCACGAGTCGTGAGCAAGTCTAGTAGAGTGTTGCAAATCGGTGCAGAGACATCTGTACTTATCTTCAAGAGGCTACAGGGCTATTAGGAGCACTTCCTTTCTTGATTTCCTCATCGTGCGATTTGATTCCATTGAGGGTTGTGATTTTATTTCCTTCCTACTCAATCTTATGTGACGTGAAGCACTTTTTGTCAATTGGATGTCCAGGAGTTGTATTAGTATTGTAGACGTGGTGCAGGATATTTTTCCCTGCATGTTCGGGCAAGCTATTATTGTCGCCTTGCAGAAGGGTGTTCTGTCATTTCAGTTCACTATTGTATTTCCTATGGTTTTGAAGCTATGCACATGTTGCAATGATGTTCATGAGTTGTTACCGCACCGTGTTGGTGTAATGGTAGAGTGCTTATTTATGGATCGCAGTAGTGAATGACTCGAAAGGAGGATTCCTCGTTGCATAATTTAGAGGTTCAGCATTTAATTCCAGCAAAGAAAAGGCAATCAGACTATGGATGGTTAGGTTTTGGTTGATGGAGTAACGAGACTTGGTGTTCTCGAGCGTGGTAGAATTTTCATTATGATGCGGTGTCGTTGTCCTTGTTTAAACGCATTACAGTACGTCGGTATTATTGTCTTATTTAATTTTTCCTTCGGGGCAGAGTGTTGTGAAATGGTACCTAAGGGGCGGTTGTCAAAGATAGCGGTGTGCAGCAGTTTAGAATCGAATTGGTATTTCTAATGTTGATATCTCGAGAAAGATAATCTTCTTGGAGGTTTAGAGTAGGTAGCAATTCATTAGTTCCGGTGCTACAGGTATGGATTGAGTTGAGGCAACATTTGGGCAGCGAGTATAAGAAAGGACATAGCGGGAGGTGCCTCGCGGCAGATGAATTACTAGTAGGTCAAGTATGAGAAGCGGAAGTCGAGAAGTTAGCTTAAAAGAGATGGTTTGACCGAAGTGGGAGTGGCAGAGTAGCATAGGGATTTTGTGGTAGGATAGCCACGTACCTTGAGGAAGATTTGAGCGATTTGGGAGGCATGGCGGAAAGTGACTAGGTCCACGGATTATAATTGGAATGGTGGTTGCTGTGCGGAGAAAGATTGAATATGGCATAAAGGAGTTTCGTTGAAATAAAGAGGGGTGTGAAGATTTGATTATCGTTTCAGATGCAACATGGTTTTGGGTTTGGAAGGTATTGTTGAACTTTCATTTGATGTCAATGGGGAAGGAACATACTTATACAGCTGGTGGGCGAGCATGGGCTTAAGAGAATTTACTGATTACGTGGTAGTTGTACCCAGTGCAGCGTCGTTGGAAGAGGTCGGTAAGAAATTCCACATGTGGATTATCTCCTGTGAGCAGGTTAGCAGTTGCGTGATGTTGATGAAGCTTCTGCGAAGAATACCACTTTTTACCCAGTAAGAGGTCAAGTATATGATTGTGACTGATGATTCAGAATGTTCATGAAAATCTTAACAAAAGACTTTGAGAAATTTAGCGGGTTAACCGTGCGAGATCATGGTAATTGAGAAGGAGGAATCATTGTGGGCTCTACATTATGTGGTGGCAGCTTAAAGCTAAGTGGGGAAGCCCACCGTCTACGATTGGATCGCGTGGGTGTCTGCTTGTGGGTTTCTGGTTATCGGTGTATTGGTGGATTATTTATGACTAAAGAAAAAGGAAATATCAGGAGTAAGTCGAACAAGGAACTCGATGAATGTGTGCTATACTTCGCCTTATCGATTGAGGTGCAGGCTTTAGGAATACCCCGAGTTTATGATTCTTGTTGATGTAATGTACAAGGAAAAGAATTCACATGGTTGCTTCTTTGAGAGTGTGTTCATGTGCTAGTAGAACATTGAAGTTTGGTGATATCCGGGATCAGGTCAGAGTGGGTGACTCTCAATAACAGTTCTAGTCGGTTTAAGAATTAACATCCAGTGCCTAAGGATTTTGGGTCCGTTGTGTGGTTAAGGATCGAATCCTCACAGTAGATTGCGAACGGGACTTGGAATGTTCTATGTTATCATCAGGTATATGGTGTAGTATTGGAAGAAAGAAAGAAATAGTTTTGGATTCACGAAAGGTCTTGCAGAACGGGTGTACCAGTCGGAGATGCTATTGAGCGCATAAGGAGGGTATGAGATTGTTCATGAGTATTAAGACGATGTAGTCTCCTGATACAGATCACTCGGATGAGTGCGGATTTAGTTCGTTATTTTTTCGAATGGAACTATTATAATTTCTAAGGCAAGTTGAGAGTAAATTGGAAGAAGTTGGGTTGGTTAAAAATGGTTGAACCAGCTTGATTGCGGCAATGATCAGGCGTGTGAAGTTATACATGTGGTTTGTGGTTATACGTGCGTGCTTGACAGTCACCGTACCTTTTATTGATTTGGGAGTTATTTGATTCGAATGGCCTTGTTGTGTAAATGGACTTTGGAAGAGTCATGACAGTTTAGATCAAGACTTGAGGTTTGTATTTTTTTGCGGTTTGGGAATTCAGTTATGTGTTGCATTGGTTCCTCTGAAGTGAGTTAAGTAAAAGGTTTCTAGCCAACGAAGGGTTCATTCTACTAGTAGTTCAGGGGTTATGATGAATTATATAGCGGCATGATTGGCACGGTGAGCAGCATGGGAATTGGAAGTTAAGGATCAAGGTTGCGGTTTAGTGTTGATAAGAAAGTCACAAGCTCGGATGAGCAGGGAAGAATTCAGATGCTTAGAGTAAGCTGGCGTTATCTCAGTGTCGCCTAAGAATGGTGTTCTGTGGAAGAGGGATTGTGTATTGATTTGAGGATTGTGATTTTCCTTACAAAATTAGTACGGCTGGTGGTATGGATGTGCGGACTTTGCTACCTGAGCGGAAGGTCGTGGGAGCGTACCCCACGGGAAGATTTGTATAAGTGTGGCATGTTAGTCACTTGATTTTTAAAGATTAAAACCAAGTATGGAGGTTATGGTAATATCACAAATACGAGAGTTTATGCCTATGAGGCATTCTATTCCTTGGGCTGTGGATTGTGGGAGTTTGTTTCCGATTTGACGGCTGTTCTTATGTGTCATAAATAGGGCCATTGTGGATCTTTGGAAAGTTATTGGCCTAGTATGATATGATCAGAATTGGTGTGAGGTCCGTTGGTGTGTCTAATGTGAGTGTATGCTCTACGTCAGGTCGAATGTGTTCATTCGTCATAGCATTGCTTATAGAGGAGGCGTCAGGCATTGGATGTTTTTCCCGTCGTCCGCTATTCCATGTAAATCTCTATTTTGCCATGTGGGTTGTGAGACAGCTTAATTATTCACACACGTGTTGAGGTCCCGTGTAGCTTGTGGTGTTACGTGAGTAGGATGGCTCTCGAGATGCAGGTCATTATTGCACCTTATTTGTGCTTGGGTTTCATAGCGTATGGCGCTATCCGTCTCCCCAAGTGTTGTATTACGCACTTAGCGTGCTTGTGGTCGATATTCGGGCACTTCATAAGTATAAGCTTTACGACTTGATGTGTGTGTTTTCTTCTTGATGTTATGTGCGGATCGGGTGGCACGCCGCCACGGGTATATTATCTGATCGGGTGGCACGCTGGCACGACCATGTTATGTGGATCTGGTTGCACACCGCAACAGTGTCATGACAGATCGGTTTGCACGCCGTAACAATGAGATGTTGAGCATAGTTCCTTACACTTATTTTGTGTTCCTTACACTTATTTTGTGTTCCTTGTTTTTCATCCCTGAGGTAGGTTCATTGCATCTATTCAACCATTTTACGCAAGCTGGGTAATTCCCTGTCAGAGTTCGTTCTTCCTTATGAGTTATATTCGAATGGTAGCTTGTTGGTGCTTTGATGGTGCTGTATAAGATCGTGGTTAGTGTTTGAGGTGGCTCATTGCCTGAGCAGTTTGTACGGGTGAGACGAGATTATTGGACCTGAAATTAGTGCAATCAGATTTATATAAGGTACATTAAAGAGAAAATATCATTAATCAGTTCAGAATGAGGTAATGGTTCTCGTCAGGAGGAGAGACTCCATGAATTATTGATTCGGCAGGTGGTTATGAGTTTCTACACGTCTCTTTCGTCGTGGAAGTATTGCGAGAGTTGGAACAAGATTTATATGCATCATGAGATTTAATGTCAGCATCGGATTCGTGAAATTACAGCTATTGTGGTCGAAGGATATTATTATGGGCAACCGACTTATATGGTGCATGGTGTGATTTCAGCATAGGTGCATGATCATGTTTTGGTATAGTGCGTGGTGATTGGTACGGTGTTCGTATGTTAGAATCAGGACCTGTAGAGAAATTCGGAGGTTGGAATTTGGTCCTAAGGTTTATTGACTAAATAAAAGTGAGGATCTTCAGTCTGACTCGAGCTAATGTGTTCAACTAGATTGTGGTAGCATGGGTAGGTGCACGAGGTATTAAACAGTGATTTTGGACAATTCCGGAGCAGTCCTTAGCACGTTCGAGGAGGAATGTATGTTTAAGTGGGGAAGAATGTAACGACCCGACTGGTCGTTATGAGCTCTAGCGCATCGCTCGGTGGTTTGAGGCCTTGAGTAGCTTCACTTCAGGTATTATGATTCGTACAGGTGGTCGAAATTGAATTTCGGGAAGTTCGGGATTGATTTGGAAAAAAATTCTAATTTCGGAAGTTTTAAGTCGGAAGAAATGACTAAGGTTTGACTTTTGAGTAAACGACCTCGTAATCGGGATTTGAAGGTTCCAATAGGTTCATATGATGATTTCGGACTTGGGCGTGCGTTCGGGTTGAGTATCGGATCACCCGGGAGCATTTCGGTATTTATTATGGAAGGTTATTTTGAAGGTTTAAGAATTTTTTAAGTTTGGTTTGAAGTGGATTTTGATGTTATCGATGTCCGTTTGGGGTTTCGAGCTTTGAATAGCATCGTTATGTCATTTACGACTCGCATGAGAAATTTGAAGTCATTGCGAATTGATTTGATACGTTTCGGCACAACATATAGAATTCGGAAGTTTGGAAATTTATAAGTTTGATTCGAGGTGCGATTCATGATTTTGATGACATTTGAATCCGGAAGTTCGTATTGTATTTTGGGACATGTTCGTGTATTAGGTCAAGGTCCCAGGGGCCTCGGGTGGATTCTGGATTGTTAACAGATCAGATTTTGGACTTAAAGAAAAGCTGGAGAATTCTGGTTGCCGGAGCAACGCTTCTGCGGAAGCTTCATCACAGAAGTGGCCTCGCAGAAGCGGGGCAGTGGACCACAGAAGCGCCTAGAAGGGAGCTGGGAAGAGGCCGCAGGTGCGAAGGAATTCCGGCACCTATGTGACTGTAGAAGCGGCCCAGGGGTCGCAGAAGTAGTAGGGAGTGAGGCAGGCTGGAAGCGCAGATACGAGGTTTGTGCCGCACCTGCGAGACCGCAGAAGTGGATTCTTGGTCGTAGGTGCAACTCCGCAGAAGCGGAGTCTGGTCCGCAAATGCGATGATCGGGGGGCTACCTGCCAAAGCAGTATTCTGGCCGTACTTGCGGAACCGCAGAAGCGGCTAAGGGACCGCAGGCGCGAGAGGTCGCTGGGCAGTGTGTTCTTTAAAAAAATAGGATTTGGCCTATTTTCTTTATTTTGACTTGGTTGGGGCGATTTTGGAGAGTTTCAAGCGGAGATTTTCATCACGCAACACAAGGTAAGTGACTCCTACCTATTACATGTTAAATACATGGTTTGTATATGGATTAAAATATGGAAATTAGTAGGAATTTGAGATTTTTGGTAGAAAACCTAGAATTTGATATTTTTGGATTTTGACCACGAAATTGGACATGAAATTTGGAATAAGTTATATTTTTTAGTTCGTGGTGTTATGGGTAAAGTTTATCTTCGAAAAAATTTCGGAATCTGGGCACGTGGTCCCGAGGGTTGTCTTGTTGGCTTTTGAGCGGAGTTGGGAATCATTTTCAATTGTTAGATTATACGTATTGGGGTATATTTTGATGGGTTTGCACGTTATTTGACTAGTTTTGAAGAGACGAACATCGATTTGAGGTGTTTGAGAGGCGTTGGAGCCGGTTTTGGAACTTCGAATCGAGGTAAGTCTCCTGTCTAACCTTGTGAAAACTTCCCCTAGGTGATATTTATTATTATGTGCAACTAGTTGTGGGTGCTACATATGCACGAGGTGACGAGAGTCCATACGTAGCTACAGCATATTTTTGTTCGGGTGGACTTAGGATTATCATGTAATATTTGAATTATTTGAACTCATTTTGATGGCTTAATTAATTGAAGTTATAAATGAAATTGATTTGGAAATAAATATATGTATACTAGGCCAAGCCCTAGCACTTTGAGTTGTGAGCGAGTTATTTGAGAAACGGTAAAGATTTTATCCATTTTGTACTCATGTACGGTATTATAAATACGTGTCTCGTAATTCGGTAACTTCCTTCCTTCTCTTGTGGAGCGAGCCAAACGCCTCTGCAGTATATAGATGCATCTATGGTTCGTGCCGCTCGACCCTCGGTAGTGTACACATTATTCTGGATCTAGCCAAACGTCCTCGGCAGAATCGTGCGTTATATCGCTAGTAGTCCGAATATTCACGAGCTAATATCTCCACATAAGCCCGGCATTTATATGGTATTCCTTATTTATTTGATAATGATACTTGACATTTTTTGAGCTATTAAGGTAGAATACAAGATTTAGAAATTCTTGCTTTAAAAGAAGTAATTGGAAGATTTTATAACTTACAGATTTACCTCATTATTGACGTATGCTTCATATTTGTTCATGTTTTATTACATTGTTTTATTGGACCTTTAGTAAGTGTCGATGTCGGCCCCTTGTCACTACTTCTCCGGGGTGTTTAGGCTAGATACTTACTGGGTACGCGTTGATTTACGTACTCATGCTGCACTTCTGCACTAAATGTGCAGTATCTGATAGGTTCATTTGATGATCACCTTGGCGCGTAAGTGCACCTGTTGAGGAGACTTTATGTGTGTTGCATTCCAGGCTACGCATCGAAGTCCATCGAGTTTCCATTGTAGTGTTCATTTTATTCTATCTTACTACATTCGAGATAGATGTTGTATTATTATTGTACTCCTTAGAAGATACTCATGCACTTGTGACACCGGGTTTTGGGGGTTCCTACTGGTTGTTCATTGTTGTAGTTCACGTAGTTATTATCATTTGACCCTGCAAATTCCATTTTATACCACTTAGGTAATGGTGATTATGATTTTGAAGGTAATAAAATGAGTAAATAAATTGATAAATCAATGTTGGCTTGATTGACGGTTGTGTTAGGTGCCATCACGACCTATAGAGTATTTTGGGTCGTGACACGTTTGATATTGGCACTTGATATTTCTGAGTTGTGGAGATAGAATACGATATTGAGAGATTGATATCGTTAAGAGAAATTTTCGAAGATTGTGTTAGTTACAGATTTACCTTACTACTACTGTTGTGCTTCTTATCTGTTTATGATTTACCATATTGATTTATTGGACCATTAGTAAGTGTCGATGTCGAACCCTTGTCACTATTTCTCCAGAGTTAGGCTAGATACTTAGTGGGTACGCGTTGATTTATGTACTCATGTTGCACTTATGCACTAAATGTGCAGGATCTGACAGGTTCATTTGGTGATCATCCTAGAGCGTAGGAGCAGCTGTTGAGGAGACTTTGTGTGAGGTGCATTTCAGGCTACGATCGCAGTCCACAGAGTCCCTATCGTACTAGTCACCTTGTCCTGTCTTATTTACATTTCAGAAAGATGTTTTATTATTATTGTACTCCTTAGTAAATGCTCATGCCCTTATGACATCGGATTTTGGGATATACTAGTTGATGCTTACGGTTCTGTATATTGTCATCGCCTTTCATTTCTTTTATAAACTATTAATTTTGTACATTCCTCTGGATTTAAAAGTGTAAATTTCCTTCCTTATTGAAATTTATAATTTCGAAAGTAATAAAATGAACAACTAATACGATAGTTTACTGTTGGCTTGCCTAACGATGACGTTAGACGGCATCACGAGCTATAGCGAGTTTTGGATCGTGACACTTTATTTATTATCTCTTGAGGGGTGTGTAAATTCTATAATAAAAAATAAAAGTGAACAGAGGAGTAGATAATTAGTCTGTCCATGCTCAGCTCATGGCTGCTGTAAGAACTAATCAAAATCAGGAATAACACAGCAACCTTTCATATTCATTTCATGCGAATGAATTCATTCAAATTAAAGTTGTGTGATTCAGAAAGGAAACTTATATTCCGTCATGTCCTTTATAGTTGTCATGGGTATTAAAAATAATTTGTTCAAATTGCTTGTTATTTTAAAAAATTAAGGAAGAATTAATTTACTTTTCCACATTTATCCTTACTCTAATAAATGTGAATCTATATTATATTAAAATCACGAAGGCCCTAACCATAATGTTGTTCGCCTTTTTTACTCTTTAAAAACTAATTTCACATTGAATAAAATAGTAATTTAAGTTATTTTTCTAATATGTAGATATAGTCCTTTAATTATTTTTCTAATATTTAGGAATAGTCATTTAATTATTTTTCAAACATTTAAGAGTTTAAAATAAACTAAAACTTTAGAAATTAAATCTTTCCTTATTGAACCACTATGTAAAATCCAATTATTTAGGATGTTAAAATTAATAAATAAATTTTACCTTCTATAGATTAATATTTTTTTGTAAGTAGACATTCAAATAAGGAACGTATTTTATACATGTTAATGTTGACTCCAAACCAACGGCTAACAGGTAAACTATTACATGTACTTTAAACATAAGTTAAAGTTGGTGGCCTCCAACCAATGAATTTCTTTTTTCTCAGCAAACCGATAAATTATCTTGTGCGTTTTTTCGTTTTATTTTTGTCTTGACTATGATTTTTTCTAATTTCACGTATTATGTTTATTTTGTCCATGTAACACGAGGAAAGGTCTTGTCATAAGACAAGCTCAATTAAGAACTTCCATTCTCTATTTTTCCTATCTCAAACTAAATTGATAAGGAAATAGTAATTGATCGTAAAATATTTAATAAACTTGAAGAATGTCCAAGCAATTTAAGTTTTATCCATCTAAATTTTGTCTTATGAACAGAGAAAAGTGAAGTTCATAGCGGAATAGTATTATCATATCATGCTTCGTTTATGTTCATGTGTTGTTTTATTTGACACTTAACTATATTTTTTGAGTGAAATAGGCAGTCTTAAACTTTTAATTATATTTTTTGCACTTTGCTACCTATTTTGTCATCTTATTATACCGTATATTTCTAGAGACATTTTAGAGAAATAAATTGCAAGCTCACACATGTATTTAGTCATTAGTTTTTCAACTATTTCTTTTTTGTACACAACATATAGTATCAGATGATTTTGTATGTAAGAGACTAATGGAAATTGAAGAGGAATATAAACATAATCAAAGTGTCTGTATTTATTTGTTCATAAATTACGTGTGGCTATTAAGCGTCTTTCTATTTTTGCAGCAGAAGATTTAACCCATGAAGATCTTTTGCAGGTTCTCATTTGTGTTCATATTTTTTCCATTATTATTTAGGTTTTTTTTTTTTTACTAACTAGAAAAATATTTTCAAGTTAGCTAAAATCTTTAATAATTGACGATGTATTGATGTTTACTTCGTCGCATAAAATTGTATTTTTAAGTTAGTCAAATTCGCTAATAATTGCCGATGTGTTAATTTTTATTCTGTAGTAGTAGAGGTGCAATTTTATTTCTGAATTAACCTTTAAATCAAATGGTATCATTATATAATGATTTTGTAATTTTTAAGTTATTATCAGTTATTTTAGCTAGAGATAGAATTCTTATTTCACGTAGTTCATTTTCTGGATTGATTTGTTTAATGAACTGAAGAAATCTACTTGTGGATCATGTGATACCTTTTAAATATAATTTTTACATTTGACAAACTTGTAACTTTATTTTTTTAATATTTAAAAATTTAAAATTAACAAAAATTATGATTATTAAATCTTTTCTTATTTGGACCATATAAAGCCCTCATATTTGAAACTTAAAAATCAATTATATTTATTTTAAATAAATTATTTTCTTATTAGAGTTATTTAATATAACAATAATACATTCTATATTAGTTTTTAAGTTTTGAACACATTAGAAATATTCAGGAAAGTTTTTAAATAATAACTTTTGTCTATTTCTTTTATGTACATAAATAATCATTAAGAAAAGACAATATTTTCAAGCTTTTGTTTCTTTCCTTCTTATGTTTTAGAATGAGTGATTATTTTTGAGCAACTATATTATATAATTGTCACGATCCAAAATCCACTATAGATTGTGATGGCGCCTAACGCTGCCGTCAGACAAACCAACAGTGATTGACCAATTTAATTACTCATTTTATTACTTTAAAATCATAATTCTTATTAATTAAATAGTATGAAATAGAATTTACACGACCTACAATAATGAACAACCCGTAGGAACCCCAAAACCTGGTGTCACAAGTGCATGAGCTCAACTAGGAAATATAATAAATTACAACGTCTGTCTGGAATATAAATGCAGCTCACGGTAAAGTCCCCGCAATAGTCGTGCCTCTGCGCACGAAAGACCACCAGACATATATGTACCTGCACAAAAAGTGTAGCAAGTATAGCATTAGTACGTCAATCAACGCGTACCCAGTAAGTTTCTAGCCTAATCACAGAGAAGTAGTGACGAGGGGTCGATATCGACACTAACTAGTGGTCCAATAAGACAGATACAGTAGAAGTAAACAGATGTGAGTCAAAGAAAATAAATGAAATAACAAGTACAAATACGTGGTAAAATTATCCTATCAGCAATAACTCAAACTCTCAGCTAGTAGTTACCTTCTCAATCAGAGTATATATAAAGGACCTCACCAGATAGGTCGCCACAGTTCAAATCAGAAAAACTCACAGATATACTGCCTTCTTATCAATTATTAGCACGATTTCATAAGAGTATTTTACAGAAATGTCGAGGCGTATGGCCCGATCCATCATAATATTTCGGACCCATAATTACATATATTTTATTGTCGAGGCGAACGGCCCGCTCCCATGAAAGTGTGGTACATAATCCTGCTGAGGCGTACGGCCCGATTCATCATAATGTGCGCACTGCCGATGGTCGAACAGCATGAACTATAGATGTATCTATCCTGCCGAAGCGAACGGCCCGATCCCATTAGAATAAGAAGCTTTGACGGGTCCTTGACCCCACTCACGAATAGATGTGTGAGTTATAAATTTTTAAGGGAAACCTTTAGATGAGAACGCATAACGCGGGAGAAGTTCGTAAGAGGAGTACAATTATTTCGCGGCTAATCATGAAGCCCGTCGAATCTCTACAATAGCAAGTCTATCACTCTACACAAGTCTAGTCTCAAGACGCAACATAAAATAAAGAAATTTAATAGGCCAGAGACAACTCAAATAGTTCAGTTATAGCATGGCGGAAACCTAAGTCTACCTGGACATAACATGAATCTAGCTACGTATGGACTCTCGTCACCTCGCGCTTACGTAGCCCCCGCAACAAGTAGCACATAACAATACAATACCTAGGGGTAGTTTTCCCCTCACAGAGTTAGACAGGAGACTTACCTCGCTCCGAAGTTTCATAACCGGCTCCAAAGCCTCTCTAACAACCCAAACCGATGCCCGTCGATCCAAACCTAGTCAAACAAGGTGAAAACCAATCAAATATACTCTAAACCCATAATTAATCAATTTAAATAATTTCCAACTTCGCTACAGGGTAAATAATAATATTTACACGAACTACTATAATGAACAACCCGTAGGAACCCCCAAAATATGGTGTCACAAGTGCATGAGCATCAACTAAAAATATAATAAAATATAACATCTGTTTGGAATATTAATTAGACAGGAGAATATAAACAACTCTGATGGAGACTCAGCAGGCTACGGATCGTAACATGGAATGCAATTCCCAGTAAAGTCCCCGCAATAGCCGCGCCGTTGCACCCAAAGACCACCAGACATATGTGTACATGCACAATAAGTGCAGCAAGTTTAGCATGAGTACATAAATCGATGCGTACCCAGTAAGTATCTAGCCTAACCCGAGAGAAGTAGTGATGAGGGGTCGACATCGACACTTACTATTGGTCCAATAAGACAGATACATATGACGTATACAGATGTGAGGCAGAGTGAATAAAAGAAACAACAAGTATATAAATACGTGGAAAAATCCTCCTCTCAACAATAAATTCAAGCTCTCAGCTAGTAGTTACCTCCTCAATCGGAGTATATATGTAATGGACCTCACCAAATTGGTCGTCATAGTTCGAATTAGGAAAACTCAGGGGTATACTGGCTTCTTGTCAATAATTACGCACGATTTCATAAGAGTATTTTATAGAAATGTCGAGGCATACGGCCAGATCCATCATAATATTTCCAAACCATAGATACATCTATTTATTGCCGAGGCGAACGGCCCGCTCCCAAAAGAGTGTGGTACATAATCCTGCCGAGGCGTATTGCCCGATCCATCATAATGTGCGCACTGCCGAGGGTCGAACTGCACGAACCATAGATGTATCTATTCTGCCGAGGCGAATGGCCTGATCCCATTAGAATAAGAAGCTTTGACGGGTCCTTGACCCCACTCACGAATAGACGTGTGAGTTATAAATTTTTAAGGGAAACCTTTCGATGAGAACGCATAACGCGGGAGAAGTTCATAAGAGGAGTACAATTATTTCACGGCTAATCATGAAGCCCGTCAAATCTCTATAATAGCAAGTCTATCACTCTACAGAAGTCTAGTCTCAAGTCGCAACGTAAAATAAAGAAACTTAATAGGCAAGAGACAACTCAAATAGTACAGTTATAGCATGGCGGAAACCTAAGTCTACCCGGATACAACATGAATCTAGCTATGTATGTACTCTCGTCACCTCGCGCGTACGTAGCTCCCGCAACAAGTAGCACATAACAATACAATACCTAGGGGTAGTTTTCCCCTCACAAAGTTAGACAAGAGACTTACCTCGCTCCGAAATTCCATAACCGGCTCCAAAGCCTCTCTAACACCTCAAACTGATGCCAGTCGATCCAAAACTATTCAAACAAGGTACAAACCAATCAAAGTATACTCTTATACCCATAATTAATCAATTTAAACAATTCCCAACTCCGCTCGAAAAGTCGATAAAGTCAACCCTTGGGCCCACGTGTCAGGATTCCGAAAATTTTTGAAAATAACCCTTTCCCATAACATTACTAACTCAAATAAATAATCTATTCTTAATTCCATTTCCAAAATTGAGGTCAAAATCCAAATTTCTAATTTATAGGTTTTCTACCAAAATCCCACAATTTTCCTAAATTTTTCTCCTTAAATCCACATATAAACCTTACATTTAGCTCACAACAAGTGAGAAATTGCTTACTGTGTGTTACATGATGAAAATTCCTCAAAATGGCCCAAGAACCGAGCTCTAAAAATCCCAAATGAAAATGACGAAATGTCCAAGTTTGATCCCCTTATGTTCTGCCCAGTTTCCGCTTCTACGGACATATTTGCGCATCTGCGGCCTCACTTTTGCGAGCCAAAATACGCATCTGCGGAGTACACTACCCAGCATTTCCACTTCTGCGCAGGCGCTTCTGGATGGCCAATCGCGTATCTGCGGACCAGTTGCTTCTGCGTCTTCATTTCTCGCTTCTGCAATTCCGCAGGTGCGGGAATTTCTTTACACCTGCGACCACCGCCTTGACCTTTCCCATTTCACTTCTGCGAGCTTGACCTCGCTTCTGCGATGTCGCTTCTGCGACCACCAGCTGCTGCCCACCTTCAGCATTTCTTAAGTCCAAAAATCAATCTATTAACCATCCGGAATTCAACCGAGGCCCTCGAGACCTTAATCAAATATACCAACACGTCCCAAAATACAATACGAACTTAGTCAAGCCTTCAAATCACATCAAACAATGCTAAAACCATGAATCGCACCCCATTTCATGCTTAATGAACTTTAGAACTTCAAACTTCTATATTCGATGCCGAAACCTATCAAATCAAGTCCGATTGACCTCAAATTTTGCACATAGGTCATAATTGACATTATGGACCTACTCCCACTTCCGGAATTGGAATCTGGCCCCGATAACAAAAATTCCACTCCTAGTCAAACTTCCCAAAATAATCCAATTTTCAACTTTCGCCAACTGACGTCGAAATGACCTACGGACCTCCAAATCGACATCAGGACACGCTCTAAGACCAAAATCATCATACGAACCTATTGGAACCTTCAAATTCTGATTCCGAAGTCGTTTACTCAAAACTCAAACCTTAGTCAATTCTTCCAACTTAAAGCTTCTGAAATCAGAATTTTCTTTCAAAATCAACTCCGAACTTCCCGAAATTCAATTCCCACCACGCGTACAAGTCGTAGCACCTGAAATAAAGCTACCTAAGGCCTCAAACCGCCGAACGACGCGCTAAACCTCAAAACGACCGGTCGGGTCGTTACAATAATAATCTTTTATGTGTAGCGAGAAATCAATATTTACAAATATATTTAAGAGTACTATTTATTAAAATAAGATAACTAATTGTATCTAAAAGTACTATAATTAGCTAATAACTTCCAAAATTATAAAAATGAGAAAAAAAGATATTTTTTATATAAATTGTATAATGATTTAACAAAATATATGCGGACCGTGGTCTATATCTATCTATTTATTATATAAACGGATGATCTAAAGTAAAACGTTAATAAAACAAAATGCATTGCACATATAAATTTGAGCAATATTTCTGTATTTTAATCAAATACACATTCTAAATATTTATGTATAACATATCAATACATATTCTAATAAATATTATATCAGATATAAATTTTCTCATGAACATCATCATTAAACATCAAATTAACGAAGCACTAATGAAAGGACATTTCACAATTGCATGTCAAGTTCAATAAATATAATTTTAGAGAACCGAATAACTTGTATTAAAATATTATCATTAATTTTGTTTACCCTTAAAATCGGATAACAATTGAATTTGTTCGTAGGGTTAAGGACTTGTAAATTAGCTTGATACTAAATGAAAGCAAGTCTTAAGTATTTAGAATATGATAGAGAGATAGAGCGATCAAACCGTAAGTTGACGATAAATCGTAAGCAGTGAAATAGTTCTTTAGCTGACAATAATTGAGAGCTTAATTCTGATGAATAATACAAATAATCAGCAATGATCAAGTAAAGTGTTTTGTTTTATCAGAGGAAAACTTATCCGGAAAAAACCCCTTTTAGCAAAGGATTTCTGCCTTGCTTATAAGCAGATCCCTTTTACATGGGTAAGTGTAAAAGTCACAGTATCCCTCCTACATGGGTAAGTGTAAAAGTTACAATAAAGACAGGGAACTGATTACAAGGAAAATCCCACTAATTACGAGATTTAATACATTTAATATTCTTAAATGACAGTACAACGGTCGCAATGGATAAGGTAGTAAGTTTGGCGAAACATCTGTTGGAAGGCGAAATATATGAGCCGGGGTCGATCCTCGATCATGCGGCATTTTTCGACCGACCGGATTAACCATCCCATCTCGGTAGCTCCGTCCTGCATATCCGGCTTCGTGATCCCGGTTCGAAGAGCCAACTCCGTATTACCTTTGACCCGCCTTTATCCAATGGTATTCGACCTGGCTTCACTCGATTATATCCGACCCAATACAGATAGTCCCCTCGTTTATTGGAGAGTAAGGACAATAAACGACATGAACTATTTAACCTTAGGCTTATCAACCGGACAACCGAGGCTAGCTTGTATCGTGTCGCGGAAGCTTATCCGTCAAAATTCCTTACTCAGAAAGTTTCTATACATGACGGTAGTCCAATGACGTACTCAATTGTTGGCGCAGGCAATCATTACCCATTCTTTCGCAGAAGCTAGTATTTTCCCATCGCATTAAATGCGCGCGTTTCAACGCTGCCTGCCTCGTACTTTGTGCCACCGCCTTTGGAGAAGTATAAATACTTCGTTCTTCTTTATGTTGGCCCGTTTGTCTTCACGTGTTAACTCACTTTGTCTTCTACTACTAATCCACTTTGCCCCTTTTTTATTGTTCATCTTCTTCGTCGCAAAACTCTTTGAATCCTTCCACTTCCCTTTATTTTCATGGCAAAAACATCCAAGTCCGTTCCCCAAAGTCAATCATCCCCTGCTCAGCCTGTTGAAAGGACTGAGCCCATCAGTATCGAAGGATCCTCTGCGGAACCTCCATTGCAGGCCTTCATACCACCGGGATGTTATATAGGTACAGATTTTAAAATTGAGAAGTCGTCTTCTGTACCCCGTCGGGGCGAACCGGTTTCAGATTACGTTAGCACCATCACTTCTCAATACCTTGACAGGGTCAAGGCCGATTGTCATTGGAACGACAAGGAAGTAATAATACCCTCCCCTGAAGAATCCATAACCACATACGTAGAGGGATATATTAGTGTGTACACTTATCCGTTTACGTTTGGGCCTGTAGATCCTATGATAGTAGAATTTTGTAGGCGGTATCAAGTTACTCTGGCCCAAATGCATCCTTCCATTTGGCGTATAATCTACCTTTTCCGTTTCTTTATAGATAAGGTCGAGGGAGGGCATCCCTTTACCCTCGATCATTTACTCAGGCTGTACAGTCCCCGAATGTTCTGAGGGGGGCTAATAAAATTGGTTCGCCGGGCTAATAAAGCCCCATTTTCGAGCATAGACGAGGATAGGGATCGGGGTTGGATGAGTCGATTTGTCCGAATAAAAACCTCCGACCTGATCCCCGCTGATAGCATGCCATTCCCTGAGAGGTGGAATATGACGCGTATGTATTCCTGAATTTAAACTTTTTGTTACCGATTTTTGATGCATAACTGATTTATGATCATGTGCAGCTGTCCGTCAGTCACCGGGCATTATCGATGACTTGAAGGATTGGGTCTGAAAAATCGTGGCCCAGAGATCATATTCCGAACGGGCCTGGAAAGAGATATCCAAAGGTCTATGGGAGGCCAAGAATCATGGTATGCCCCATCTGTACTCAAATTTCTCAGACCGGTCGGTATTAGTACTCAATCTTTAACACTTTACAACCTCATTTTACAGGCTTGTCGAGAGATGCCGAGTTGAGATCGGCAGTTGTTAATGAGATAGTTCCTCGTTCACTTCCTGTGTCGGTGAAGGAAGGAGGAAAGAAAAGGGGAGGGGCTTCCGATCATATCGAGCCCGAGAAAAAGAAAAGGAGAAAAATGGCGGCTCGGAAGGTCAAAACCCCCGATGTTGCTGTTGAACTGAGTGAGGGCTCCGATGAAGCAGGGAGTCCTAAACATAATAAAAATTCTCGGGGAGTCCCCGAACCTGTTGCGAGGGGAACTAATACCTCTCCTCAGATTGACGTCGAAAAAGAAGCAAGGGCCGAGAGTCAAGCTGATATGCAGAGCTTGGCGCAAAGACCTTCGGGCATTCCTGAAATGGCACAGTCACCGTCCTTCTCGGAAACGAACCGAGACGCTGCAAGTCATAGACCAGGCAAAGTTCCGGTCACAGCAGGGAACCTTGAAGAATTTTTTGATGGGGTGCCATCGTCCGATACTTTTGGCTTCGAAATTCCTCGAAGAAGCCCTCCGGCAGAGTCGAGCGCGTTGTCAACCGATATCAAGTTGGTGGACAAATTTCCTGCGCTGAGCTCGAATCCGGAAAGGAGTCGAATGATAACTCTTGCCATCCCCGAGGATGCCCGAGCATTGGGTCCGCCGGTGGGCATAGCAAGTTACCTTCACTGTTTGGTGACTGAGGAAGATCGGGCTGCCATGAATGCTGTGGATTGGGCTTGTCTGCTTAATGAATCACACCAAGCACTGAACAAGGTATGGATTTTTCATTTCTTCCTTGATTGTATTAACATTTTTATTCTTATTTCCAAACTGAAGATAATTTGTTTGAATCTTTTGTAGTCCTCTGTGCTTAGCCATGAAGTATTCCTTCGTATCAAAGAAGGAATGGAGCTAGAATGGGAGCGACGTAGTCGGCTTGAGAACATACTGGCAAAGCTTCGAACAGAGTTGTCGGGTGTAAGAAAAGAACACGCCTCTTTTGTTGAACGGTTGAAGCAAATGGACACCCGGTTGGATCAGCTTCGATCCGAGCTAAGTGAGACCAAGGCCGAGGCTAGCAATTGGAGGATTAAGACCGAGCTCTTGACTGCAGAGGCATCAGCTCTTCAGGAACGAGCCTCAATAGCCCAAGAAACAATAACTGCCTTGACCAAGGACAACGAATACCACCGGGCTCAGACCGAATTGTCGAAGCAGGATCGAGCAATCCTAACCAAACGGCTTCAGGAGGCGAAGTTGGAGATTGCCGCTACCAAAGCCAAAGCGGAGGATACAATAGCTCAGTATAAAGCTGACGCGGATGTGGCCCAACAACAATCTATGGCGCTAACTGACTATACTCAATGTCAGGCTCGACTTAGTTTGCTCGAGGAACTTCAAGCTCGTGGCTTTGATTTATCTTCAGATATTGAGGAGGCAGTGAAGAAGGAGGAGGAAATGAGGAGAAAAGTATTTCCCGAAGAATTTGAAGATGGCTCCGATTGACGGTGTCCTTGCTCGTCGTAGTTTGGGTGGTGTAATAGCTTCATTTTGTACGATGAT